>JASAMW010000609.1:0-20076 GCA_030247985.1 Epsilonema sp. ZAB3_2
AATGATGTGAAGAACTTTTGAAAAAAGTGGCGGGCAAGTGGGGGGAAAATTGGGCCTACCAGCTGCCGTATCTCAACATACAGGAGGGGTTAAATTGCAAACTGGTCAGCAATGTAATGCGGAAGGCTCAATATGTTTGGAAAATGGCTGCTGGACCATAAAAAGGTACCTAAGGTGCATTTCCAGAGAAGCGCTCTTCAACACACTGAAGAACAAGATGAAACAAGTAGTAGCAATCGTTGGCTTTTGAAACGAAGATGAAGCAATTGGTCCTGAAAACAGTTCTATGTGGTAGTAGTAGTTCGTCATACCTTGCGTAAGTAGTACAGTACCTAGTTTTCATTATGTGCTGTAATGATTCATGTATAACCCCATGGTCTGTCTGTACATATGTTTGTGTACGAGTTATGTTATCACAGACAAGACATTCATTCACCTCCAGGGGCTCCCAAATTTCTATGAGACCATAACCAAGCGTTCCAAGCAGGAGCACAGCCAGAAGGATATAAGAACCAGTTCGCGAGACATTCTGACGGTTTGTGGAAGGCCGGATACGCGGATCTCTGATTTTGACGATTCCTAACTCATTTTAAAGAGCGTCATCCAATTTTTTGGGTTTTACGAAACCATTACATTGGTTTCGCCTTTCGTAAAACCCAATACAATGGTTTCGTAAAACCCAATGTAATGGTTTCGTAAAACCCAAATAATTGGATATCCAAATAATTGGATATTTCAATAACCCAAAAAATTGGGGCGAATATCTGCCAGGGATGCTCTGTTTCGTTTACACTACGTCGTCCATTCTTCCCTAGGGTGTGTACGTAGCATATCTAGCTGCAGCTGGAGCTAAAGTCCCATCAAGCTCCCGGAAAAGTTGTACATCCTTGGTTGGTGTTGACAGCTTAAAAAAAGCCAAAGGGTGTCAAGTCAATGCGCCGCGTACAAATTACGGCGCGCGTATACATATAGTTGCGAAAGAAGCGGTCCAGCCGACGGAAACGCTGGCACCTGACACGGCGGATAGTACCGTATATCTCGCTCGCATGCAGCGGCCTTACTGTAGCTCTAAGAGGAACATCTTGTGATGGGACGAAAGTGGATTGGTTTGTTTGCTAAGAGACTGTGTGTGTAAAGCGTTATCATAGCTCTTGACGTCATGAATCTTGTGCGCATATGCCTGCCTGCACTGATATAACTTCCCATGCATGAGTCTGTTGTGCAACGTAACATCATGTACCGTATTTTTGGGTGTATAGCATGGGGCTATACAAAAATCGAGAGGTCTGATGGGGGGTTATACACTGGGGGGGGGGGGGGGGGGATATACAATGGGGGGGGGGGATATACACTGGGCAAAATTTGTGTTTTTGAGAGGTGTATAGAGGCATGTTTTTAAGGTCAAAAGCATGTGTTTTAGGGCATAATCGCGGTCAAAACAGGGTTATTCTAAAGTAAAACCAGAGTTCTTGGGACCCATGTATTATTTATCTCGAGAACTACGCGACGTAGAGCAAAGCGGTCAAAACTCCACGGATAACTTTAGCTCGCCTCTCCAATAAAAAAACCGTTTGATTCTATCTGCTCTCAGTGTCGAGATCTCGCCGATTTCCTTCAGCACTGAAATCGTGTCACCATTTGGCAGACGCTAAACCACGCAAACCACGACACCCCACGACCCTGTACGCCCGATGCCCATTTTTATCGTTTTCATCATGTATGCATATTTCTACCACTTTTGATTTTTCGGGCCTTTGCGAGGTTTAGAATTGCCCAATGGTCCACGCCCAATTTGCCGATTTTAGTACTGAACGAAATCGGCGAGATCTCGACACTAAGAGCAGATAGAATCAAACGGTTTTTTTTATTGGAGAGGCGAGCTAAAGTTATCCGTGGAATTTTGACCGCTTTGCTCTACGTCGCATAGTTCTCGAGATAAATAATACGTGGGTTCCAAGAACTCTGGTCTTACTTTAGTACAAGACATGCTCAGCTAAGCTTATAGGCATAGTAGCTTGGTGTAGGAGTAGCTATAGCTAGCTTATGACCAGCTTACATAGGTAGGCTAGGTACCTTCCAGTACATGGGGGGTTATACACCAGGGGGGGATATACACTGGGCAAAATTTATGTTTTGCCAATGGGGGGTTATACACTGGGGGGGATATACAATGGGGGATATACACCCAAAAATACGGTAACAACGCTGATAAAAGGCACAAAGACGTGCAAAAACCAATTGTCAAGAAGAGGAATAGTTGGTTGCTTGCATTCCCAACATGGCTACTGTAATTCGCTTTGTTTCGTTGGCGATCTATTGTGGCTGTTATTTCCTTTCATCGTCAGCGCTTACTTGCTATGACAACAGCAATTCAAGTTTGAGCTCTCCCGTGGCAAGAGTCTGTCCCAGTAAGCTCGTGTATTGAAATACAGTATTATGTATGTACCGCTATTTTTTGTTGTCCTGTCACAAGATCTAGTAAATGTAGAGCTAATTCGCCAAAAATTTCATGAAATCTCATCAGACATGCAATAGTCTTGGACCGTAAAGGGAATGGCTTAGCAATATTCTGGGGTATGCCACACCAAAAATGCCACAGCTTGCAAGTGGGATAGTAGCGGCTGGGCGTTACAGCTTCTTGCTCGTCGTTGCTGAATGTCTGTCTGCAGTGGGCTGACGTACGAGTCCATTGGTGAGGAGATTATGAAGGGAAGTTGAATGAAGCTGTGTTGCGCCTGTGCGTGGCGGCTTGACGAGAACCGCACCCGCACTGCGCTGCGAGTTCGACTCTCCCACTGGCCTTCCTAATTTTTCAGACATAATTCTCTTGTCCTCGGATCTCATCCACGCATGGAGTACAGAGTCCTGCGTTCTGGATTTATAGCTCTACGGTTCCTAGATCTAATAGTAATATCAAGGATACATTAAAACAAGAATAGAAAGCTGCATGGCCCGCGCAGGCAGATCAGAGATCAATCTCTGTTTGGAGGAAACGTCTCGATGAAAATATCAGCAGGCTATAGCCAGGCTATAGGATCAGTATGGGATATACCTAGGATCACTAAAGGCTACAGGCTATATAGTGGATCATAAATAAAAATAGTGGGTCGTGGATGCAAATACGTAGTGGATCGTATATTTTTATCCGATCGATCCATAATTATTATCTAGTGTATGATCAGTTATAAAAATAGTGGATTATCTGAGCTCGACAAAGCGCGAGGAATCTCAAATCAGAGAGAGGTAAACGAAAGTTTCAAAGTATTCTCGTGTTCCCGTTCTTGTCTACTGGCATAAGTAAGTACGTACATACGCATGTACATGTACATATCACACATAGCCCATAGCCCATGCATATAATATCAACGATGTTGAAATAGTGATCGATCGTAGATAAACTAAATACAGTAGTGGATCGTACCTATATACTGTACATAAAAGTCGCGGATAAAAACAAGGACATAAAATTAGTCGATCAGTTATTTTTATCTACGATCCACTATTTTTATCTACGATCCCCTATTTTTATTTACGATCCACTATTTTTATATTTGATCCACTATTTTTATATACGATCCACTATTTTTTATTTACGATCCACAATTTTTATATACCTACAATCAACTATTTATATCATCGATCCACTATTTTTATTTACGATCCAAGATCCGCCATTTATAACTTTCGATGATTTTTATCATAACGTTTCCGGATAGGGATCGATCAGCGCTGGCCATGCAGCCTTCTATTCTTGTTCATGTATGCTTGGCACTGTGTTGTACGTTACGTTTCTTCCTATCAGGTGGAGTCACTTTTTGCTTCATCCAGAAAGGTAACTTTCTGGGTATCCAGGGAACTCAACAAAATTGCGACGGCAACCTCAATAAACCAACGTGCGGAAGTTCTGCAAGTCCCGCGATCGGCAACAACAAATGTTTCAAGATCAATGCGGTAATTGGTTCTTACGACGCCTGCTGTTGCAATACCAACTTCTGCAACACACAAAGTCACTTCAGTGCCCAGCTGAGTTCTTCCAATCGTCCAAAAGTTAGTGCCCTTCTTCGTGTTGGGCTCTACTTCTTTTCCTTGGTTCTGATCATTTTGCCGTGCATGCACTAGCAACGATACTGTGTACGTACCGTATATTGGCGTCGCGGCACAGGGACGCTCAAAAAGGCCTGATAACGTTTTCCCTAGGAGTTCATGAAATCAATAATAAAAGCAATACTTAGTTTAGTACAGTAAATTTGAAAATGCTAACTTGTGAATCACCACCTTCCTCAATGCAATATAAAAAATATACAGATCAAGTGGCGTCTCCAGAACTCTGGTATTTGGCGCAGTTCGACACCACGCAAAATTTCGCAAGAGAAACCTGCGTTTGAAATAGTAGTTAAGTTATCGTCTGTCAAGGATTGCGCGACGAAGAGGCGGATTCAAGAGGCGGCACTATGTATGGCACGTTGGAGAGCTTCTTGTCTGTTGAAGAGCTTTTGATCCGTGGCATGTTTTTGAACTTCGCTTTCGTTTGGCCCATGAATGAGAAGTGAATCACATTTATAACGCGACGCAATGTACCGGTAAATACGGTAGCTTAGCCTGTGTCATTCAGTCATGTTGCTCTACTAGTATCCATTAGAGATGTGGGGCTCCGGCTCCGGCGAAATACACTATTATAATGTACGTAGGTGGTCGCTAGCTGTATAGGTGGTCGCTAGCTGTATAGGTGGTCGCTAGCTGTATAGCTGACCCCTCTGTTTTTCAGTGCACTTTTTTGATCGGGTAACCCGCGGCCAGCACCTTCGATAAAAACGCACTGAAAAACAGAGAAGACGGGTCAGCTCGCGACCACCCATAGCGCGGAAATGGCGAATAGTCGGCCGTGGCGGGAGGATGTGAATCACGTCTTCTTTAGCAATCGTTGACTTTTGAAACGAAGATGAAGCAATTGGTCCTGAAACAGTTCTTTTCAGTAGAGATTTTACTATAGGATGTTATCACAGACATTCATTCACCTCCAGGGGCTCCCAAATTTCTATGAGACCATAGCCAAGCGTTCCAAGCAGAAGCACAGCCAGAAGGATATAAAGCTTGGTTTCTGTACTGGTGAATGGTGTGATGAAAAAGGCTAGAGAAAAGCCAACTGATTCCCACAGCCGATAATTGGCGAATGCCACTTCCAGGTTACCGGAGAACAAGAAAACCCATAAACCTACATATTGTAAAACAACATAAAAGTAAAGAAGATCACGCGAACAATACATTGTGCTGTTGTACATGCATGCTGCTTAGAAACAAATTTTACCGTTAATTTGCGTGTTCCATACTCCATCTGCCATGCCCCAAGCGGTGGCAATAACGTAGAATACGGCGGTATCTGCTGAGTTTGGAGGCCAGATCAACAGGGTGAATATCATGAGCATGTCCACGACCGCTCCAAACATGAACAGAGGCATGCGTCCAAACAGCTTGATCAAAGGACCGAACACCAATGAGCATCCGGCATCCGCAACTCCGAACGTTGTCATCACGTAGCCGATTTGAGAGATACTCAAACAGCAGCCTACGTACGCCTGAAAACATGAACGGAAAGAGAATAGAAACTAGAATACCCATGCACGAATCGGTTTCGAATTTTGGAGTTTTATCGTCAAACTTTGGTGAAGTCGCCAGCAATGAATGCCTGCTCCATTCCGTTGAAAATGGTCAAAGGAATCAGAAGCAGCGGCTTCGGTTGGCGCAAATGATGCATGGCTCTGCGCCATATTTCCAGCTTGAACTTCGGCTTTTGTCGCACCAATTCCTCGTCTTTCTTCAGCGTATTGAGAAAAAGCGCGAGAATGAGGACAGCTATTATGCAACAGGCGAAGTAGGCGCCACACAAAGCCACAAACAGATGCTGAGGAGGACGAGACAGATGTCGAGCGGCCTCCTCCGAGAGATTGCCCATCCCGACGAAGTAATGGCCGCAAGTTCGCTCCACCTGCAATAACAGCCCGGGTACTGACGTACATACTGTACATACATACAGTACATACAGGGTGTCTCACGTAGATCTCCCTAACGATCCAGCCTTATAACTTCCGTATTACAACAGATATCAAGCTGCAATTTTGTCCCCAAAAAAACCCAAGAATGTGCCATATTTTGTGGCCAAATTTGAGCCAGATAGGCCCACAGCAAATGAAACTACAGGCTTGAAAAGTTCGGACCCTGTTTTTATCATTTTCCGCGCTGAGCATGGATTTGAGCTTAGAATTTTCTGCTCAGCATGGTCAAGCTGCTCATCCAACATGACCATACGGTGGAACAACAATGGCTGAACGTCATCACAGTCCAGAACGCAAATGATTCAAAAATACAGGCGATTTACTGCCCATAACAGCCTTCAAGGGGCTGTCAAGGCCAATAGAGGCAGTACTGATTTCAAAAATGTTGAAAAACGTGGTCGCAAATTTGCAAGCTCGTAATTTCATCCCTACTTGACCTATCTGGCTCAAATTTTGCCAGAAAGGTTGGCACATTCTCGGGTTTCTGGAGACAAAATTTTAGCTTGATATCTACTGTAATACGGAAGTTATAAGGCTGGATCATTAGGGAGATCTACGTGAGACACCCTGTACATTTTAGGAAAAGCTTCTGTGCCCATTCCACGCAGATTGAGTGAGTGTGTCCCCAACGAAGAAGAACTTGCTCACCTTATCCAAGAGTTCGGCACTTTCACTCTCTTTCCTTGCCGCATTCAGAATTGTCGAAGAAATCAGGTTGCCGAATACTTGTCCCAGGTGAACGATCATGAAGAAAATGCCGAAAAAACGAACGATCACCACATTGTGCGATTCCACGTTCAGTACGGCAAATCGAATGCCGGTTTCCGTCAAATACGTGCATTTGGCCGCCCATAGACACGAGGCAGCGCATCCTAGCAGAATACTGGCCGGAATCAGCGAATACCACTTGCTGAGAAAGTTTGCGATCATGTAGAGTGCGTAGATGCATACGGACAGGATCAGGGTCAACTTGCAGCCCAGTCGATTCAGCATGTAGGGCGGGAGAAAGAGACTGGTTGCAGCGATACTCATGTAGACGGTAGCCAAGGAAACTGCGCCCAGACCCTGGCGATCGTTGATGCTAGTCTGCAGATTCTGCAAGCCTTGGAAGGCGGTGAAAAGGAAGAGGAAGGCGCAGCTGATGATGCCCAGGTTGGACTTGATCTTGCCCATCTCTTTCTCCAGTCTCTCCTTCTGCGCACGAGGCACCATGGTTCGCTTTCGTTTCCTCGCCAATTTGGCCGCAAAAGCCTGGCTAGTGAGAATGGGAAAGGCACCAGCACTTCTCGTTGCAGCACCCAAATGCTCTGCCACCGAAGCAGCTGCAGCCATCTCATCATCCTGCAGCTCTTGTTGCAGCAGTTTTCTTCTGCGTCTCGCTTCATCCTTCACTCGGCTGCCATGAATCGGACAATCTGGGTCCACGACGAGCACCAGTCTTTCTGCATCTACTGCAACACCATTATTCATCTGGTCTGTATGATAAGCTGCAGCCAGAGGCCGCAGCTGCGCTTGGAGAAGTGCGGCGGCTTCCTCGAGACTCTGCTGTGCCTCTGCCGACTTAGCTTCATCCCCGCCATGCCGAGGAGCTTCGTCGTCAGAAGGATGTATGAATATTCCAACGCCGGAGTTACCTTCTAATGGCGTCGGAGCGATGCTCGAAAGTGCGTCAAAATACTCGGTCGACTCGGTAATAACGTCGTCGGCTTCTCCAACTGATGAATCGATGCTTTTCTTGAAAAATTCCGGCGTCACTAGAAGTCCTATGTCGATTGTTTCACCTGACACTGCAGCCGCTTCTACTGTGTCCGCCGTGTTATTCTGGTCGAACAAAGGTTCCTCCGTTGCTTCTGCGTCTTCCTGTTCTGTCTCTTCTTCTTCTTCATCTTCTTCATCTTCATCCGATTCCTGGCCTTCTTCTCCCTCCAGAATTTCCCCAGCTTTCTTGCGCGCTTTCTTCAGCAAAGTGACGAATGACTGGCCACTTTCAGCCACCCATTGCTTCCTCTTCGACTCGTGTGCTGTCGGCTTCTCCTCTGTCACAGCAGAAGCAGCAGCACTTTCCGCTTCATCGTCTGCAGCTGAGGCTAGCAGCGGTTGTTCTTCTGCTGCTATATCTGCAGAAGATGGCACTCGAATAATCGTCGGACCACCTTCTTTGAATCGGACTCCAGTGATCGACTTCACTCTTCTCAGTGCGTGCATGCGATGGGGCGACTCAAATGAGCATTCTTGTACACGTGTGTGTAGTCACCTAACAAAAAAGCGCAAAAATTTTCCGCTGGCTATCTGCGGCGGCAAACGCGAAAAAGTGAATGCATGCCATTTGAATCGCCGTGCTGCTGATGATGTGCCAAAGCAGATGGCAAGTTTGAGCCGGAGCCGGTTTTCATTATTTTCTTATGCTGACCCATTGGGCTTCGTCTTCTAGTAGTGCTGGTCTTATGATGTGATGTTCCACTGCTGATGCTATGGGATCTGGCGCGACGATGAGAAGTAGGCTTTTCCTGGAAACTGGAAGATCGCTTGATTGTTGTCAGTTTTCGATGGACACCGCTTCCTGTAGCCGACGCCACTGATCTTTTCTTGTGACCATTGTCCATGTCCTCAATAATTTGCCAAACACTGGAACTGGCCATATTTTGTATCAAATTTGCTTCAAGTTCAGCTTTACTATCCAAGCTGCCAGTAAGAATGTGCTGCTTATGTTTTGGTGTTACTACCAACGAAAAGTGGATGGATGTTTGAAGTTGGCAGCTGAAGCAAAAGTGAACAGAAGCAGCACAAATTTTGAACGGTCGTTATTTTTGCAAATTTACGATGAAGCTAAAGCCAACAACAGCTGGGAATATCCGGACTAAGAGCAGTAGAGTACATTGCACTGAACTGATTACATCACATTTATCCCAGCGCCAAAAACTTTTGGTTCTTCTGGTTCGGGTGCAGTATGATGGAACATAAGAAACTTTGTGCTTATGTTGTGAAAGTGTAATGGTGTTATATTTGGCCCCTGCGGCAGTTTTCTCCAGAAGCCAAAGTATTCGTTTTCTTGCAGTTTTCACGCTTAGGCATTATGATTATATACCGTCCAAAAGCACTATAATCAGAAGTGTGCATGCATTTAAAAGTGTATTTACTGTGGTACAGAATAATGATATGAAGTACGTAACATATGGCCTAGTATCTGACCGAGATCAGAGCAACCGGCAAAAACGACTTCTGTGCTGACCAGTTGAATCATTAGGACGATTGGAGGCCCAGGCCATTGGAATCATTTTTCCTTGAATAAGTTGGATTGCCTCATCACACTTCAGCATGGCACAACCTTTGTCAACTAGCAACTTTCGTGTTTCAGCAATCTTCTTCTCGTCCAACCCTGCACAACAATCTTCCACCAACACCGTTCTATAGCCCAAGGTTAGTGCATCTGTTGCAGTTGCTGCTACGCAAACGTCGTAAGCTAAGCCGCAAATCAGTACAGATTTGATCCGTTTTGCCCGAAGTTTGGCGTCCAACTCAGTTTTGCTCAGTTTCTGGTTGTCGAAAAAAGCAGAATAGGAATCGACGTCGGAATTCGTGCCCTTGAATACCTTTTGAGCCGAGTTAGCGAAGGTTAGCTGTGGATGCAGTTCAGCTCCCCACGAGTCCTGCACGCAATGAGCAGGCCATAAAGTTTGCTCTATTGCCGGTCGAGCGAATCGAACTGTTTGAAAAACGGATAACTCTTCGGCGTTGTTTGCGAATTCGGCAGCCAAAGGTCGCATCTGTCGATTTTCGAAGAAGGAAATGTGATCCTCCGGATGCCAGTCGAAGGTATAGACAACCGTCTTCAGCTGATTTCCTACCGTATCAATAATTTTATTGATTTTCGGAATAGCCTTTTCTGGATCTTGCGCCGCCGGCCCATTGCTTATGGCCAATCTGCCACTAATAAAATCGTTTTGAAAATCGACTATAATCAGCGCCGCATTTTCGCATGTCTCCAGCAGAGGTCGCACCCAACGGCGCTTGAACGTGGCACAATCTCTGGCGTCCAGATGCAGATCGGAATCAGAGTCGAATGAATCAAACGTCTCAATCAATCGATCGACATTACTCGGAGTAAATATCGGCTTACATTCGGCAAGAAAATACTCTTGATCGAGTGTCTTCAATGAAAGAAATTGGCGAAGAGTGTTGGACATCTACTGTAACTGTCGTGCTACAACGGATTATTAGACTTGATTAGCGAAGCTTAGCTACAATGAGCAATCGCATCTGGCATGGTGCGCATTTCAGTGCTAGGATGTCCGTAGTTAGATGTTGCTACGGTGATAAAAGTGATTACGTCGGAAGTTGTATGAGGCGGGCTGTTTGCGTAAGCGCAGCAACCAAATTCTATCAGCAAACACGTCGTATTAGAAAATTGCTTATCGTTTTTACAGTATCGTACAGAATATACTAAGGCTGTACGTACGTACACTAGACTCATGTTACGTACGTCGGAAGCATGCGAAGGCGCTTTATACGCAATAAACGGCGGACTGAGCAATGATTGAATTGCTGCTCCCTGTTGACTGTTCTGTACCAGCATGACTGGAGAGGCCACACCCATGCATGTTCGTTCATCTCACCCGCAAAAGCAGTAAGTATATAGGCATACGAATCATGCATAAGCAGCATAGCATTGCACACCATCAATAAATCTCCAACAGCTGCAATGAACCACTTCCACGAGTACTATGAATGCAATGCAATGGTAAAGATGAAGAATTTACTTCTTCATTCGTTTGCTATACACATATACATGCGAGCCGATGTATGCATGCTATGCAACAGCTATATAAAGGACAACAGGCACCTTTGAACAACTATGATATGAATGTACCATCTGACATCAATCAGCCGTTACATACCGTATTTACCTGTGGGGCTATGCAAAAATTGAGAGGTCCTATATGGGGCTATGCATAGGGGGGGGGGGGGGGGGCTATGCATGGGGGGGGGGGGGGGGGCTATGCATGGGACATTTTTTATGTTTTTGAGAGGTGCGCAGAGGCATACTTTTTAGGTCAAAAGCACATGTTTTAGGGCATAATTGAGGTCAAAACAGGGTTATTCTAGTACAATACACACCCAAGCAGGCTTACAGGCATCTTAGCTTGGTGTGGGAGTGGCTACGGGTACCTTACGACCACCTTATGTAGGTAGGTTCAGGTACTGTACAGTACATATGGGGCTATGCATGGGTCATTTTTTATGTTTTGCCAATATGGGGCTATGCATAGGGGGGGGGGGGGGGGGAGGGGCTATGCATAGGGCGGGGGGGGGGGGCTATGCACAGGTAAATACGGTACAGCATTCCTACCACCTCCTACCATAAATACTATAGTCTGGCCAATAGCAGTTGGCACTTGGACTCAAGGCGAGTTGCGTAGTTTGCATGTACTTCTGCTAAATAGGAGTACACGAAGCGTGGACAGAAATCCGCATTTGTAAATCTATTTTACGCAACGCGCCTTGAGTCCAAGTGCCAACTACTATTGGCCAGACTATACCACACCACAGCTAAGACTCACAGTCCACAATTTTACCATTTTGTACACTAATGGTTAGAACATCACAGAAACCAGCAGTAGAGTACCATCACGTGTAAGAGAAACAAATATGCCACAAGCAACCACCTTCCAAACATCACAAACTGTCTTGACCCAAACAGAAACAAATTGCTTCCTCTTTCTCCTCTGCTTCTGTTTCTGCGATGCCACAGCTGATTTGACGCCATCTTCAGTCCATCACGCACATAGCGAAAGTAGCTTGCGGTGGGCAATGGTGGAGACAAAAGCACTTGCTCAGGCTGATCAGTAAAAGATAAGTCGATGGAGACACTGGACGTACGGGAAGACGCTTCATTCTGAAACACAATCACTACTTTACTTTGCCTTGGTCCGATACTACCACGTACGTACGTACGTATGTAATGTGAAATGTACTGAAATTACATATTATGCAAAATATGAACTATTACTGTACTAACAGATCCCAAAGTAATAAACATGCGAAACTAGACGACTGAGGTCTCAAAGAAATAGCAGAGTAGCAATGGTAGTCGCAAACAAAAGCACAAGCAGCGGACCATTGAAGGCTGCGATTATAAACCACATGGACATGCGAAAAGAAGCGTGCTTGCGTGCAACAACGGAACTGACTAGCAGCAACACATGGCATACCGACAATGTGTTGCCCAAGGTATGAATGAGTATGAACTATGGCATGATGTTTCACTCATCTTGCACCCGCTTACTACTGGCGATCACTCGACGACGAGCGCAACAGAAACCAAAACTGGGCTAAAACACACAGTTCAATCGTCACAATACCTAGGTAGTGTGTATACGTATGCGTGGAAGCTGCGAGAGCTGTCAGATAGCAGGAGAGATGATGAGGCATGCAACCAAAGGATACGCACGGATAACTTAACTCAAATGTTAGCTTGTTTGCACATTATTGCCACAGTGTCTAGATCAGTTCTCATCTCAGTAGGTAGGTACCTCAAGCAAGGCAGATCTGTCCACATCTGCTGGTACTCTTGGCGCTGCAGATGAGCTCGAAGGTGGAGTTCCAATTTGCGAAGTGGAAGCGTGTCTTTTCTCCGCCTGAAGAAACGAAATCTAGTACATGCATACCTGTGTATCATGTTCCGTACCATTCCCTTACAAATAACAACCGAAGTGCGATGCCATCTATGTAGGTACAGTACATAACATAAGCAATACACTTGCAGCAGGAATGTATACTATTATAGGGGGGGGGGGGGGGGGGGATAAACGTGTGCAGCGTTTCCGTACATCACACAGCGTTCATCACAGCGACCAAGTAGGGTCGTACCTACGGAATCCGTACCTGTGGAATCCGTACCTACGGAAGTCAACTTCCACACCTGCTACGGAAGTCAACTTCCACACCTATGGAAGTCAACATCCACACCTACGGATTCCATAGGTACGGATTCCACACCTACGGAAGTCAACTTCCACACCTACGGAAGTCAACTTCCACACCTACGGATTCCACAGGTACGGATTCCACACCTACGGAAGTCAACTTCCACATCTACGGAAGTCGAAGTTGCCTTCCGTAGGTATGGAAGTTGACTTCCGTAGGTGTGGAAGATTACTTCCGTAGGTAGGGATTCCACAGGTACGGATTCCGTAGGTACGACCCTACTTGGTCGCTGTGATGTTTTGAAGACGCAAGACATGATGGAATAGTCTTTAGCGCGGGTGTACTCTATTAAGACATATGAGCTGTGATGTTTTGTACGGAAACGCTGCACATGTTTATTCCCCCACCTAATATAGTATACATTCCTGCTTGCAGTTATGCCATCATTACGTACTAGGGCAGTAGAGATGATGGCAGTAGAGGGTGGCGTTATGGGCAATGCAGAGACAAAGGGTAGCGTCGGGCACTGCCCATCATTTGGGGTTCACCATTTTCTGCCACCGACTATCAGTACTGTTCATTTGGGCCATTCGCCATTGTCGAACTCACCTCGTGCTGCAACTTTTGCAGTTGCTCCTGCAGTTCGGTGGTTCTGAGGGTTTCTCGCGACGTGACCAGGGTGAGCTGATCGCTGGCAGCCTGCAGACGCTCTTTCAACCCACATCTCTCATGTTCCAGCGATTCCTGACCAGCTCGAAGCTCGTCCAGCTCAGACTGCAACTCCACATTCGCAGCAGAAAGCCCCGCGTTTTCCTCGCGCAATACACGCATCTGGCTCTCCAGTTCCGTCACGTGACTGGACTGGGCTTGGCACGACGCCAGTCGCTGATCCGCGTTCGCCATCTTACGATCACATTGAGACACCTACACAACGTCAGCCTTGTACTTACGTATAATATGCAGCTCAACTGCTACCTCGCCGTGGGGTGCGGGAAGTGATAAAGGTGTCATTTTCCCCCTTTGAATACGCTGCGACTATGCGCGATGCCGTGTTCAAATTAGTGACGAACCTCCCTCCAACCTCAGTTCTACGTACATACGCCCGAAAATTCCATGGCTGTCCATGCGGTACCGTATTTTTGGGTGTATAGCCCCAAAAATCGAGAGGTCTGATGGGGGGTTATACACTGGGTGGGATAAATATGGGACAAAATTTATGTTTTTGAGAGGTGTGTAGAGGCATGTTTTTGAGGTCAAAAGTAAGTGTTTTAGGGCGTAATCGTGGTCAAAACAGGGTTATTCTAGTACAAGACATGCTCAGCTAAGCTTGTAGGCATAGTAGCTTGGTGTAGGAGTAGCTATAGCTAGCTTATGACCAGCTTACATAGGTAGGCTAGGCACCTTCCAGTACATGGGGGATTATACACCAGGGGGGATATACACTGGGCAAAACTTATGTTTTGCCAATGGGGGGTTATACACTGGGGGGATATACAATGGGGGATATACACCCAAAAATACGGTATTGCGGTATGTAACTACTTTTACCTGCCTCTCCCTACCTTTTCTCTGAGTTCTCCCAGATGCATGATAGCCTCATCTCTGGCTTTCTTCGTCTCCTTCAGCTCCCTCTCCAGTTCCACCCTCTGTCTTTCGACAGACTCCAGTTTCTTCCTCATCTCCATAAGCTGCTCTTCCACCTCCACTGATTTCTCCGACTGAGCAGCTTTCGCTTGTTGTAGCGACACAGTCAGCTGCTCTTTTGCTTCTTCCGCTTGCTTCAGTTTCAGCTTCGCAGCTGCCAGCTTCTTCTTCCAACTCTCTCCAACATCCGTCGATTTCCTCGCCAGCTCTTCTTCCTTCTTTTGCAAACAGCTCTGAAGTTCCACTTCCAGTTGCTTCAACCTCTGCTCCAGTTGCACACACTTCTCTTCACTAGAGAAGAGTTTTCGATGCTCCTCTTCTTCCAACTGCTCTAATTGAACCTTGTGAGCAGCTACTACTTCTTCTTGCCTTCTCATCGTTTCATCCAGTTTTCCTTGCAGCTCACCAAGCATATTCTTCTTCTCCTGCAGCTCACCTTGACACCTCTCCAAGGTCTTTCTGTTGTCTTCCATCTCTTTCAGTCGCTGATGCAGAGCTTCCTTGTCCTCTGCCAGCAGTGCTTGCAACTGTTGCGTCTCCTGATCTTGTTCTTCCAGTGCTTGCTCAGCTTGTTGCACTTTCTCTTGTGCATCGGTCAGCTGTTCGCGTAAGGACGCCAGCTCTGCAGTCTTCTCTGTCAGTGCAACGCCCAACTGCTTGGAAGAGGCTTCCTGCTCACTTTTCTCCAGGTCCATCTGCTGCAGCTTCTCCTGGGCATCAGACAGCTTTTCATGCAAAAAGGATAGCTCTGTCTCCTTCTCCTCCACACTATTCCGCATCTGGTCTGATCGAGCTGTTCCTTCCTCCTTTTCCATCACAGCTGCTTGTAAATTGGCCTGCGCTTCAGCCAGCTGGTTTTCCAACGACCTCAATTCTGCACTCTTTTCTTCCAATCGCTGGCGCAACGGCTCATAGGACGACTTCAATTCTTGTTTTTCCTGCTCCAGAACTTCACATCGTTGCGTTGATGTCTCCAATTCCTTTCGAAGCATGATCATCGCTTCTGGGTTCAGTTCCTCCTGCGCAGGTCGCAAGCTCTCACATTCTCGCTGAGAAGCAGTCAGCTCTTCTGTCAAGGATGCAATTTGCTGCAGAAGTGTTGTTTCGATTCGACTGTCTTCTTCCCGGCCTGTTTCCTTCTGCTCCTGTTGTGTTAACTCAGAAACTCGCTGTTTCAGCTCCGAGTTTTCCGACTCCAACTGCGCCATCTTCTCGTACTCCGCCTCCATGTCCTCCATAGCTTTAGCTTCATCTTGCAGCCGGATGGACAGCTGAGATACTTGATGTTTCAGCTGCGAATTGAGTGTTTCCAATTGTCCAACTCGCACTTGAAGCTCCGTATCTTCATCCAACTGAGATTCAAGTTCGTCTGCCTTCTTTTTCAACTCTGTTTCTAGTTTCTGGTTCTGGTCATTCAGCAGATTGTGGTCACTGGACAGCTGCAGATTGACCCTCTCCAGCTGATCACATCTGTCCAATAAGCGTTGACAATTGGAGCTCAATTGGGCGTTAGTTTCTTCCAATTCTTCTATTCTCACGTCAGCGTTTTCTGCCGCCTTCTCCATACACAGGATCTGCAACAATCACAATACAAACTGTACACACGATCACGTATACGACGCAGAGCATGTGAAATTTGATACGGATATTATTGGGAAGCACACACACCTTTTTCTGCAGTGCGTCAATTTCGCGAATCTTGTCCTCGTCAATTTCGGAATCCTTTTCTTCCAATTTTAGCTGCAACAAAACCAGCATTCCCCATGAATACTAAACAACAGCTGTTGCTGTACCTTTACGAGGGTACGTACAGTACATACATACATATACACGCAAGCACCCATACGTACAGTACCTGCAATTTTCTGTTGGTCTCCTTCTTCTGCTCTAGCTGTGTCGTCAACGCGTGCATTTCGCTGCATATGTTGATGGCGTGCGCCTTTGCGTCTTCCAGTTCTGTCTTCAGACCATCCACAACCCTCACCAGCTCATCTGATTGACTCGTCAATCTGCCAGTTTCTTCCACCAGTTCTTCCACACCCTCAGCCAACAAATGCGGTCGAATTTCATCACCAGAAGTGGATACTGGAGGCGATTCCAGGCCGATCTTGCTTCCTATCGCTTGCAATGCTCGCTTCATCGGCTGCTGCTGTGACCTCAGCTTTCTCAGTTCATCCAACGCCTGAGTGAGTTCGCCTTCAACAGATACCAGCTTTTCTTTGGTCAATTGATGAGCTGTTCGCTCGTCTTCTCTGGAATCCTGTTGGAGCCTCAATCTCTCCAATTCATCCATCGACTCAGCGAGTTTTTCTTGCATTAGCTTGTGCCTTTCTTTCTCTTCTTCCAGCTGCGCAGCTGCTTGAGCACTGCCTTCCCTTGCTCGTTGCAGCTCATCTGTGGCAACTTGCAGCTCTTGCAACTTCACCGCCAAGTATTGATCTCTCTGCGTTAAGGCTTCCGACCATTGCGACTGGAAGTCAGAGACACTCCTCTCCATCTCTGCCACGCCGTAATCTCGCTCTTCTAGCGCCAGTTTCAATGCCACAACTTCGCGCTGGATGAAATCAGTCAGTTGCATCAAAGTCAGCTCATTTGCACCATCCCCTAACGAAGGAAAGCCTTCGAAGAGACCGCTGGCCGTCCTCCACAGGTTCGCCACATCTTTTTTCCTAGTTTCTTCTGCCTTCAGTAGTTTCTCTTTATCACTTCCAGTGGTCAGTTGCTTCAGCTCTGCTTCCAGCTGGCTCAGTCGTTCGGCCTTCTCAGTCCAGCTCTGTCTCGCAGCAGTCATGCCAGCCAGAATATCTTTGGTCGCCTTTCCTTTGGTTTCGATGCCAATAATCTCTTGAACCATGCCCGTCAAGCTCGCAATCTCGCCTTCCAACTCCCCTTTCCCAGTTTTCAACTCCTCCATTTTCCGAGCAGTCGTCTCGTTTTCTGTCTTCAAGGATTCATTCTCCATCAGCGAATGCTCTAGATTATGCTGAACGCTCTCCAGTGTCGTTTCCAGAGCTGTGTACTTGCTAGTCCAATGCGCATCCCTCTGCAGCTCCTTCTCCAATCGCGACTGCAACATCTTCGTCTCCGTTCTCAGCGCCTTTCGCTCATCCTCGCTGGTGCTCAGTTTGCCCCGCAGGTCTTCCATTGTTAACTCCAGCTGAGCTTTCTGCGCCTTCAACTCAGTGATCCGCTGCTCACCAGTGTCCAATTCCAGCTTCATCTCATTCAGCTTGGCGAAGAAGCTCATCTCTGCCGCCTCTTTTTCTTCCTTCGCCTTCGCCAAAGCACCTTCCACTTCCTGTACACGAGCAACTAGGCCTGTTCTTTCCTCCTGAATGGCATCGCATTTCTGCTCCAGCCCCCTCAACTTCGCTTCCACTTCCTCAACTTCTTCCCCAGCTGAAGCTTGCGATTTCTGAAGCAGTCGAACTTCCTCCCATCTACTGGAAGCTTCCATCTCCAGCTTCGCGATAGTCGCGTTCGCATAGGCCAGCTGCTCCTCACTTGAAATGCAGCGTATTTCCAGCTCACTCAGTTCTTCTTTCATTGTCGCGTTAGCTGATATCAACTCAGTCATGTTTTTCTCCAAATCTTTGTGGTCTTCCTGCAGCTGTTGGTGCGTTGCTTGGAACTCTTCGTTGACGTGAATGCGTTCTTCAACTGCGGTTAGTTGCACTTTCTTTCCTTCAAGCTCGGCTTGAAGGGATCCGACGGAATCCAGCAACCCCTGGAGCTTCTCATCTCTCTTCGTCAACTCTTCCTTCAAGGTGAAAACGGCTTCAGCCTCTCGCGTAGATTTCTGCAGCTGTTCCTCAGTCACACGCACGTGAGCAGTAACAGTCTGAAGTTGTTCTTCCAGCAATACGATGTCCCCATTTCTTCCTTCCAGTTGCCCGGCGCATTCTTCCAATTTTCCTTCCAGCTCGCTCTTGTCCGCTCTCAGCTGGTCGACTGCAATTGTCAACTCAGAAAGTTGATGCTTCAGTTCTGCAATTTCTTCTTCTTTCGCCGTCAAGCTCTGCTGCGTTCTTTCAGCGCTATTCTGCAGCTTTTCAAGCAGTTCTTCCAGCTTTCGTTTCTCATCGTCCGCTGTTCCCAAAGCGCCAGTCAGCTCTTGCGCCTGTTGCTGGAACAGGCCTTTCTCCGTCGTCGCGCTTGACAGCTCTTCCCGTAGCTGGGCGACAGTAGCGTCCACACTCTCGGAACTTGCCTGCTGCTGCTTCACCAGGTCATGACAGATGGTCTTCACTGATGTCAGTTCATCAAGCAACAGCTGGTTGTCTGACTCCAGCTCTTTCACTCTCTCCGCCGCGCTTGCTTCTCTGTGGGCTGCAGCCTCAGCCAGTTGACTGGATGTATTGCCGGCGTGTGCAATGAGAGCGCTGCATTCTTCCAGGCTCGCTTCCACTTCTATCCGCATCTCATCCCTCCCTTCTCTCAATTCTGTCGCCGTGCGCTGTAGCACGGCAAGCTGATCAGTCACTCCGGCAGTAAAGGTGGACGATACTTCAGCAGACGGTTGCATGCGAGCGGCAGCCGATCTCCGGATCATTTCCTGCAAATAAAGACAGTGTTCTCCTGCAACAAGGTACTCGAGCTGCAAGTGCATTCCACACCAGACATGACTTGCAGTACCTAATCTACGTACACATTGTACATGCACGTATTCGCCTCTCCTGATAAGATCGTGCGTCATCTCAACGTGTACCTAGCTGAACCATGCAGTATTTATTTATCAACTACCAAAACCGCCACTTTGTAAAATTTTATTCGTACTCCTAGAGCGCGCGCTCTCGGAGTACGTGGCAGTTTTTGCTTTCTGCCACGTACTCCTAGAGCGTGCACGCATAAAAATTTACTAAGTGGCGAATTTTTGTAGTGAGATAAAAACTGCACGTTAGCTAGATGCACATTGAAATCACACACAGCGTTATCGAGAAAGGCGAATACTGTACGTACGTACTCTACGTACGTACACACCCCACACAGTAAAAGACTGACGAACTGCATGTCCTGTACATACACATGTACGTACTAGTACCTGAAGCAACTGGAACTGTTCCGTCATAGCCGCATTCGCTACTTGCAGTCCTTGCCTCACGTGACAGCTGAGCGCCTCTTTCTCCTCCTGCAGACTCTGCACTTCTTCCAGAAGTTGGCCACCGGTCGCTCTCCACTGCTCCTGCTTCTCTCTCTTCCTCAACTCCTCATTCTCTTTCTTCGCCTTCTCCACTTCCCCCATCAGCTTCTTTATCTTCGCTTTCAGCTTCAGCGTCTGGGTTTTCCCATCGTCACTCGCAGTGTCAGAGGACAGCGGCGCAACAGCTTCTGTCATCGTCTGTACATCACAGCCGCTGGCTTTCCCGTCTAATGAAGTCAGAGTTGCCACATCACTGGATTCCGTCTTTTGCTCCACTGTTGAAGCCTGAGCTGACAACTGACTGTACTGTTCGTAGAG
>JASAMW010000610.1:0-13258 GCA_030247985.1 Epsilonema sp. ZAB3_2
ACAACTTCCGCTAGCATTCATCAGGGCTATAGATAGCCTATGAAAATCTGGGGCGCAAAATTTTTGGCGTGCGTAGCGAGCCACTGGGGTCTGGGGCGGAGCCCCAGCCGCCGGAGGCTATGGGGGTCTGGGGGTTGCCTGTTTCAGCCTGCCCCGCTATCTGCCGGTTTCAGCCTGCCCCGCTCTTTTGTGGACCTTCTCATAAAGGTTTTTTACGAAACCAATAAAAAGGACTGAATATGAGTCAGGGATGCCCTGTTTCGTTTACACTGTGTGCTCCATTCTTCCCCTAACCCCAATTATATATTCTTGGTATTGTGCATGTGTGCTACAACCACTGTGTCTGTGTGTTTTCGTTATGTCTTGCGGCATACGCAAAATTCTAGCATATGTAGGCCTATGCGTCTGAATTGAACGATTTGTGTGTAAAGGCCCGTTCACATTGGTGTTGGACGGCGCGGTGTACGCTCAAGTGTACCCATGGCTGTATGTGTCTCTGACGGCGTACGCCCTGCGCATGTTTCGGATGTGAATGAGCCTTGACTGCTTTTCCCGTCCTCTATTCGCAGGTCGCCGCGACCAAAATGCGACCCCAGACGGCAAAATTTACAAAGTGTCCAAAACGCCATTGGTAGCATTTTTGGAAAAAATTTTTTACAAAATGCGACCAAAATGCGATCGCATGCGACCGCATGCGATACAAATGCTAAACAAAAGCGATACTAATGCGATACAAATGCGATCGCATTTTTGTCGCACTAGGTCGCATTTTGGTCGCGGCGACCTGCAAAATAGAGGAGGGGTAACTGCATTTCTCTTCTCTGGAGGCTAATATAAGATTTTCTGGTATTTATGTTTTTTAGACTTTCTAAGCGTAGTTCCTACCGAACCGAAGAAGGAACAGAGTAAGAAGAAGGCCAGAAAGAAGAAGAATGGTGTTTCGAACGACGCGGCGCACAACACCCCATTCGATAACTCTTGCACCAACTATTACGCAGGGAAGTCGGCTGTTGCTGCTGTGCTCAGGCCTACCAATAACAACAACAACAACAAACAGCTGAAAGAGAAGCCCCCTGTCTGCTCCGCCTTTTGTCTGTCTGGCATTTTGCCAATTCATCGTCGCTCTCTCCCGTCGGAGTCCAGGTTTAATGTGGTGTCGTCAGCTCGCAGCGATGTGCAAGATGTTCCCGGGCCTGAACCTTCTTCAACATGGAGTAGTGGTGTGTGTTCGCAAACGACTGGAATGGACAGTGGTGTGCCATCAATACCGCCTTACTACGTGTACAACAATTCTCAGTTTAGTTCTGTACAGGAAGAAGAAGAAACAACAGCGGGGCAGCAGCCTCCCTACTATTCGATACATGAGACAGAACAAGTGCAACAGCAGAGGGGAAGACTGCTGCAAGCCTACAGTGTGCCAAATTTAGGACTCTTGCAATCGCGCGAAGAGAATGATTTCTGCTCTTCTCGAAATGATGGCCCGGACAACGCGCAAGCTTTACTGCGTAAGTCCCAAATAAATGTTTGTATAGTAGTGCAGGGTAATTGGGGCCGGGGGTGGGAGTAATTCGTCCTTATTGTTTTGTTACGTGCTGCGTGCGTATGGCAATAACGTCCGAGGCCAATAGTGTACGTAAACCACACAGTTTTTGGTACAGTAAGGCGAGTTTTGCCATCTGTCCTTGAACCGGTACCTTGTGGTGTGCCCAAGTCTACAGTTGTGCCCTAGGGTAGTGGGTTCGATTCCCGTTCGGTCCTATTTCTCTCCCCCATTTTCGGGGCCCGGCTGTCGCCATACGGAACGCGGCACGTCACAGCAGTCTGTCAGTAGCGCGCTACACACGTGGTGAGTAAACTCACGGAGAATTCACGGTGAGTGTGATCTTCGAGTTTTATTTTTCGTGTAGAGCATTCTCACTTGCTCCCACGCGCAAAATTTTTCTCACGTGTTCACACGTGGTGAGTTTCAAACTCACGGTGAGTTCACCGGCCTCCCTATGCTTCATCACATACTTACGGGGAATTCACCGTGAGTTTACTCACCTCGTGTGTGGCGCACTAGCACCGCTTTTACTGCGTTTTCCCTTCTTTTCTTCCAGACTGCCCTCCGCTGTCGCGGGGCGTTTCAAGGGGCGCCGTGGCAGGACCAGGAGCCATACTAGTCGACGGTGGCGTAGCAGCTGCATCTACCGTGTCCGTTGCCAGTTGCAGTAGTTCCACGATGGAAGAGCCTCCGCTGCCTCCCAGTTGGACCGTAGACTGGACGACGGATGGACGCAAGTACTACATTGACCACAGTACTCAGAGCACCCACTGGACTCACCCGCTGGAGCCGGAGACCTTTCTGCCGCCGGGATACACCAAACTCTTCACGCCCCATACCGGCGTCGTCTATGTCAAGTACGTAATTACGTAGGGTACTGTGGGGTAAACCCGGACACCTAGTATATCTCAGCAACGATAATACCGATTGAGACAAGTATTCTACCAATCGATTCCTTGAACTCTCCTTTTTCAAATGAGCTACACCATGTTCATCATTTGCTGAAGCGGCAAGTTCAGAAAAGCTTAGCTTTCCGGGTTTACCCCGTGTCCGTGTTTACCCCACAGTACCCTACGGTACGGTATCATGTATGTGGCAAACTCAGCAAGGTTTATCGGTGGACTAAACCCGGCCACCCACGTAAAAAGAGCGACCTTCAGTGCTAGGTGGCCGGGTTTACCCCATGGTCGGAGTTACCCCACATTACCCCATGTATGTTAGTGCGGTGTACTTCGTCGGCCGACTAGAAGAGCCTACAGATTTACAATATGCAGTAGGTAGCTTACAATATCTTGCTGCCAAGAATGCCTAAGAGATTGCGATTCCTCAGAATCTCTTTATGCATTCTTGCTGCTGTCGGCTGTCGCGCCTTTTGTTCTTATGTATTTCCATGTGGGCGTTGCATCTGAAAAGGGGCTTGGCTTGCCTCGGTTTCCTGCACCAAGTTGCGTAGCAGCGCAAGTAGGGGATACGAAAAAACGAAAAGACTACTTATTTTCCATATAAGATCAACGGTTGCTTGTAGGAGAGCGTTGTTCTATTTCAGTTCAGCGACCGGTGACAGTCAGAGAGAGCATCCTGGCTGCATGCCAGCAACAGCTTCCTCTTTCTCCTCCCAGCAGCCTCCTACACCTACTGCTCTTTATGAGAATGCTGCAGTGCCTGCTCAGTCTCACTCTCCAAACAACTCCCCTCATCTTCCTCCAGTAGCAGTTGGCAATTTTGGCCGTCTACCACCTGTTGCACCCCCACCTCACGTGCAGTCTACTCTGTTAATGGACGGTGGCGCTTCCAACTTGCTGTCACAGTCGCAGCCGGCTTTAAATTTGACGGAGAAGCGACGACTATTGGCTGACTTCTCCCAAACGACGAGAGGATGGAAGGAGGCTATGGATGGAGGGGAGGAGGGTGCGTCTACTTCTTCTTCCCCTGTAACAACGGAACAGTTATTGACCACTGTCAGACGACTGCTGCCTACCATTGGAAATCAAAGTAATTACAGGAATGAAACGTGTTTGGGTAAATCGGGGCGGCTGGGGGTAATTCGAGCCATGAGCACTCTCAATTTGGAGGGGTGATGGTGAAACCCAGCAGGTGTATAACCACCAGATAGTAAAGCGAACAAGGATGATTTTTATAGCACGATCACCAATTAAAACGCGATGTCTGGAAGGATTCAGTATTGCTGTACAGTACCGCGGACAGGGGGGTAATTTTCAGTTTTCTGCTGATGACGTGAGCTGATAGCCCAACTGATTTTACGTATTTTACAAAAAGACCAAGTCGAAAATTCGCACCCAGTCCTGAGATATAAGGCTTCAAAGTTGAGCACAATTTGACCTTAATTTTTCACTTTTTCACCCTAAAATGGGGGTAAATAGCCCCACAGTGGGGCTTTGGGGCTATAAATTTGCACACACATAGACCCTATGGGGGTACATGTTCAGACAAATTTTGAGCCCTCTAGCCCTCTTGGTTCAGGAGTTAAAGCTGTTTTTGCTGAAAATCCGAAAATTGGAATTTTTTCATCATTTTCAAAATTTTGAGAGAGTTAGTCCGTGTGCCCGCTGTTTTATTTCTGAATCTTGTAGAGCAGAAAATTTGCTACAAGATAGGCTACATTTGAAAAGAAAGTCACCTATGGGAAATTTTCACAGCAAGGCCTCGAAGAGTGGCGAGTAAGGGTTTTAAGAGTGTGCGTTTTCCCCATTTTTCAAGCTAACTCAACAATATCACGGATACTCTCTCCTCAAAAGTAGCCTATCTTATGTAAAATTTGATGAAGATTTAGAAAAAAATATTTTTGCCCCCAAAAAGTTAACCCTACCCCAAAAATGTTCAAAAATTGTCAATCAATTACATCTTTTGTAAGATTATATGCTAGGGGTTAACTTTTTTGGGGGCAAAAATACTTTTTTCTAAATCTTCATCAAATTTTACATAAGGTAGGCTACTTTTGAGGAGAGAGTATCCGTGATATTGTTGAGTTAGCTTGAAAAATGGGGAAAACGCACACTCTTAAAACCCTTACTCGCCACTCTTCGAGGCCTTGCTGTGAAAATTTCCCATAGGTGACTTTCTTTTCAAATGTAGCCTATCTTGTAGCAAATTTTCTGCTCTACAAGATTCAGAAATAAAACAGCGGGCACACGGACTAACTCTCTCAAAATTTTGAAAATTACGAAAAAATTCCAATTTTCGGATTTTCAGCAAAAACAGCTTTAACTCCTGAACCAAGAGGGCTAGAGGGCTCAAAATTTGTCTGAACATGTACCCCCATAGGGTCTATGTGTTTGCAAATTTATAGCCCCAAAGCCCCACTGTGGGGCTATTTACCCCCATTTTAGGGTGAAAAAGTGAAAAATTAAGGTCAAATTGTGCTCAACTTTGAGTCCTTGTATCTCAGGACTGGGTGCGAATTTTCGACCCGGTCTTTTTGTAAAATACGTAAAATCAGTTGGGCTATCAGCTCACGTCATCAGCAGAAAACTGAAAATTACCCCCCTGTCCACGCAATTCTCAATACTACCTGACATCGCATTTTAATTTTCACCCTTCGCAACTGGAAATACTAGGTTGCGGTGGCCCGAATTATCTCCGGCCCTATTTACCCCGCACTATCATATACGTACAGTGCAGCGTGTAATGTTCAATCACACCGAATGCATGCATGCCTCTGTAGCTTCGGTTCATTGAGAGAATATACGGAGATTTTGGAACTCGCGCAGTCTGTGTCTAGGGTGCTATGGGGGTACATCCGGCCATGGGCTAACCGGGCCACCTGAGCTCCTGTGAACTTGCTGTTTCAGCAAATGATGAACCAAATAGCTCATGGAAAGAGGAGCATTCAAGGAATGGATTGATATATTAGTCTCAATTGGTCCATTGGTTTCTGAGATATTTTACAGCTCTCTAGTTTAGGTGACCGGATTTTCCCATGGCCTGGATTACCCCATAGTACCCTAAATTGCACTTGGACGTTTTAGAAAACCTTCCGCGACCTCTCCGCAAGTGATGAGTGAATAATGAATAGTATTGTTTCGTTTTGCAATGTTTTTAGGCGTGCCGCCTTGGCTGTTGGTTTATTCGAAAGCCTCTCACGACACAGATCATCTGCTCAAGGTGAGTTGAGATTACACAGTGTACTAACAGCACGGTACGTAGTGACGTACGCGTAGTACAGTGTATGCAGCTTGCTATAATGCCACAGTAGAAGTGCGCTACACACGTGGTGGGTGAATTCACTGAATGCGGCTGGACTGTTCAGATACGTGTACGTACATTACATACACACATATACGTATTGAAATGTGGTGACTAGTGACTACGGTGAATTGAACATATACACCCGACCTTGGAAATGGAAGGGGGGGAGGGGGGAATAATTTAACTCGTGTGCGCAAGTATGGGACAACTCAAAACTCACTCACAACAGAACTTGAAGTTCAAATTCTCATCGTGAGCTTACTCGTCACGTGTTAGCGCACTAGTAAGATCACTAGCAGGAGTATCAATTCCAATTCTAATTGATAGTCAAGACTCAAGAGTGTGTGAATTCCTGGTATTGTTTCAGTGGGACTTGTTCCGCTCCCATCAACTGGAAGCGTTCGATTCTCTACTGATGAAAATGTACAAGCAGGACGTGATCCATATTGTGATCGCCTACGAACGATATCGTCTGGCTCTGGTTGCGGAACTAACTCGTAGGAAAGAACAAGAGCAAATTGCAGCTGCAGAAGAAGAACAAACAAGCTCCGGTGCCCCCAACAATGTAGTTACAGTAATCCCGATAAACAACGAGGAAGAAAGGGGCGAAGAAGAAGCAGATATCATCACCGAACGGTTCTGATCTGACCCTTAGCTAGCACAAGTAAAACAAAATAAGCAGCAAGAATTCACACTTTCATTTCTGTACATCAACATAAAGAGCTATTGGCTCCATAGTAACGAAGTGTAAATAAAATAATGTATGTACACGCAAATAGCTTGTTATCTCACAATAGCAGTCACTACAAAACGAAATTGGTACGCACTACGAACGTACTACACTGACGTATGTACTATGTTCGCCTATACAGTGAGTTCAAACCTGGACAATTCGAATTCATCTAACCCCAATCAATCCTGCCACAATAGCACACTTCATGTTTTTACACTTCCGGCCCTCGTTTTCATGTGGCTGATTTGGCTGATCATTGTAGACGCTCCCTCGACGGCACCCAAATCATCGTTGGTCCGCTGTGCTCTCGAATTGCGCTCTTAACGCGCTCATAGATCTCCTTTGGCGTGTTTCCTTGCACAATCGCTATAATAGCCAAAAACAATTGAGAGCACCGTGTGTGTTAGGGGCGCCACGTACAGTGCTACCACGTGGACCAAATAATTTCTTTTCCGGGAAGCTATGGTTTTTACCACAAAAAATGCAATAACTACAACTTTTTCTTTTTTAATAGGTACTTTCTATTTTTTTATAGCTGTCCCCGGATAAAAAAATTTGATACAGTGAGTACCTACAAACCCCACATCACAGTACTTTATGCATGTATTACGTACGCTACCACATAGGTACCTGTGAAATTTTTGACGAACTCTGCTTCTTGCATCTGGGCGCGCTCATACTGCTTGTGCACCTCTTCATCATTCAACCCTTTGTACCACTTCCTAGAAACGTACGAGCACATGGAAAGGCTATCGGTGTGTATGTACATATATGTGGCATACTGTAAATGAAGCCGAAAGACTGTTTCCGTACGCGATCTGCGCTGGACTGAACGGTTTGATGAAGAAAGCGATTGGATACAAGCCAGCCACTTGCAGACGTCGGATCGCCTTTCCGCTCACATCCAGCACACAATGCTTGCCCTAAAAAATAAATACTTACACGGCCTACTTCCTGTAACTTCCCTCAAAGGATAGCGTGGGGTAAATCCACCCGCCCTGTCACGTTTTTTTTTTAAATGTGGGCGTATTCGCTGCACTGTATGTTCATATGTTTGAGAATAAAAAGAGCGCACCTGATCCGCGACCGCTCGTACAGAGGTGATGCTGGTTGCATTGAGGTTGTTGTTGAACTGGCCGGCTTCGATAAACAGCTCATTAATATCCATTTGCTCCCGCGAGACGAAGTGAAAGTCCTGACCATCCACCTCGTGCTCCCGCTTCGGACGAGAGGTGTCTACACACACAGTACCAAGAATTACATATTTTTGACAGTACACACCACGAAGCTCCCACAAAAGTCGTACACCCTTGGTCGGTGTGGACAGTTTGAAAAAATCCGGACGCTGTCTATGCACAGCGTGCAAAGTGCGGGGCGCGCGCATAGACATCTACGTGCGCGCGCCGCACTTGCACGCGGCGCATAGACAGCGCCCGGATTCTTTCAAACTGTCCACACCGACCCAGGGTGTACGACTTTTGTGAGAGCTTGAGGGCACACCACACCAATACAGACATACCGTACCTATGTATGTATGTGCACATTATGAAAGGGGCTTTCACATTGGAAGGAAATGCGCCCTGCGCATCCATGACTGTCCATGCCGTTGCTGCATGTGTTGAGCCATGGACACGCCGGGCGTATGCCCGGTGCATGTCTCCGATTCTTCGTAACGAACCGACAACAAGACGCACGAACAGACGCCGTTTTCGCTTCTTGGCATGTGGGGCCACGACTTATGTATGTATATTACTGCATTAGTAGTAGGGCAATTACCGTATTTACCGGTGCATAGCCCAATGCATATTTATTGCCCCCAATGCATAGCCCCATATTGGCAAAACATAAAAAATGCCCAATGCATAGCCCCATATACAGTAGGACCTCTCAATTTTTGCATGGGGCTATGCACCGGTAAATACGGTAAGACTAAGGCTACTTACGCGTTAAGCAACACGGGCGTAACGATCCGGGAACTCGGAGATGAGGTCATCGCTGATGCGATCCTTCAACGCTCCCAACACAATCACGGGACGAACGAAGCGCACTAAACAAAGAATGTTGGATAACTAATGTACATATTGAATGTGTTGTATACCATACATACATACATACATACCTAACGTACTGCAAACTTACGTGCCACATGCTCCACTACTTGATAAGATAAAACCAATTTGTTCCGCCCTGCAACAAAGAAAGAGATAGCGTTATGCACCCAATACTGTAGAGTAAAGTTAGATTCATAGACACAGCTTGTCTGCCCCCGATTGGGACCAAAACCGGCCGTAGCATGAAACACGAAGCCAATACTAGCTGGCGTAGTCTCTCTCCTTTATAGTCTTGGCCATACATTGGGTTTTACGAAACCATTGTATTGGGTTTTATGAAAGGCGACACCATTGTATGGTAATGGTTTCATAAACCCAATAATTTGATATCCAAATATTTGGATATTACAAAAATTATTTGATTTTGCAAAACCATGTAATATGGTTTCGTAAAATTCAAATACGTATTTGGATATCCAGGATAGTGGTTTGGGTTTCATAAAACCCAATGAAACGGTTTCGCAATACCCAAGTATTGGATATCCAAAAAATTGGATATTTTAAAAACCCAAATAATTGGAACGAATCTCTGCCAGGGATGCTCTCTTTCCTTTATTGTACGTTCTCCATTCTTCCCCTAAGCAGAATATATTTTTGACCGTACATGTAGGTAGGCTGCTTTAAAACTGATCAAAAAGAAAAGGCCATCTCATCTCCTTCTTACTGTCTTCGTCGCTTTCCTCATTCCATGGCTCTTCGCTCTTCACAAAGGGAAACATGCGGCTGAAAGGGTGCGTCGTGCCGGCGAAGAAATTCATACTCTTCCGTCGCTTACGCTCTTTCTTCTCAATCCTACAAGCATGCAATGTCCAGTTGTTCACACATATGTAGAAACGTACATACAGTATACATATACGTTGTACAGTATACCTACATAATCATTTCATTATGAACACTCTCAGTGTTTGGTTCTGCCCGGCTACAGCACGGCCAGTTGGTCGATAATGAATGACCTCGCGGTACTAATGTAAGCTTAGATAAGTGCCGACGGAAGTGTCAGTCAAAACGTTTTGTTCAAACACCGATCTGGATGCGAAAGAGGAGCGAGCGAAGAGAAGAACCGATCTAAACTTAGACTAAATACCGCGGGGTCGCTGTCGACTATCCCTTCCCATCGCGACAACGCAACTGGTCCGTATTCTGGTCACCTTCGTTTGCTGGGGATAATGCCGCTGCCTTCTTCGAGTCCGTCGTCGTCGGGGGTGATCTTTCGCACCTGCCACCACTCCTCGTCCGACGCGTTGGTCACGTGCAGGATGTCGCCGTAGTTGAACGCCAGGCCCGGCGCCGGCAGACCGCTGTCCCGACTCGGGTCGTAGTCGAACAGAGCCCTACAATACCATGTACAGAGTGTCTCATAATAAACCGAACACTTTTCCGTGCATGTAACTCTGGAATTAAAGGTTGGATTTTTATGCGGTTTTTTGTATTTAGTAGCCAAGGCTTCAACTTAGATGTGTACAAAATTTCAACTATTTTCTCCACATACTTCGGAAGTTGCGACGGTTTGAATCTCGAAACTCAAAATCAACGTTTTTCTTCAGTATGGGGAAAAAGTGTGGTCTTAACTTTTCAAGATACCCTGTTCCATCCGTTTGCTATGGTGGCACTGAGGATAATGCATAAGATACACATTTCCTAGCATTTTGGGACCTCTTTTTGTCCCTGGCCCCTCAGGGCCGGGACAACAGGAATGGCTTCGTTCAGCGTGTGCCCGTATGTTTATCGTGCTAGCCCAGGTTATAATTCGCCGGAAAGCTCTCCGGCGTATTTTGTGTGGGATTGGAACGGACCAATCAGCGCGCTGGAATCTGAGAGCCAATGAGCGGGGTGGGTGGGTATTTTATGTGAGTGTACAAATTAGTATGCCGTATGTTTATGCGTGGTGGTACCACGGAAAGTGTGCCCCGCAATGCAAAGTACTTCGGTTTGAAGGCCCTGTGTTATGTTGGTATCGTTGTTTTGCAGAACTACGGTAGGTTATAGCGTGTGGCTACATGGTAAAGATGCCCAAAGTTATGTATGTTGTCTAAGCATACGGCTACGTGGTAAAGATGCCCAAAGCCATGTATATAGGGGTGTGGTGAAGGGAGGGAAGGAATGAGTATGTACGGAGAGGAGAAAGCAGCGTGCTGATGTTCTACGTATAAACTGGTCAAATCAGCTCGCTGATTTTCTACGTATAAACTGCTCAAATCAGCCCGCTGGTTTTCTACGTATGTACTGGTCAAATGAGCGAGCTGGTTGTTGGGCAGTTTATGTGAGTGTACAAATTAGTATGCCGTATGTTTATGCGTGGTGGTACCACGGAAAGTGTGCCTCGCAATGCAAAGTACTTCGGTTTGAAGGCCCTGTGTTATGTTGGTACCGTTGTTTTGCAGAACTACGGTAGGTTATAGCGTGTGGCTACATGGTAAAGATGCCCAAAGTTATGTATGTTGTCTTAGCATACGGCTACGTGGTAAAGATGCCCAAAGCCATGTATATAGGGGTGTGGTGAAGGGAGGGAAGGAATGAGTATGTACGGAGAGGAGAAAGCAGCGTGCTGATGTTCTACGTATAAACTGGTCAAATCAGCTCGCTGGTTTTCTACGTATAAACTGCTCAAATCAGCCCGCTGGTTTTCTACGTATGTACTGGTCAAATGAGCGAGCTGGTTGTTGCTGTTGGGCAGTTTATGTGAGTGTACAAATTAGTATGCCGTATGTTTATGCGTGGTGGTAGCACGGAAAGTGTGCCTCGCAATGCAAAGTACTTCGGTTTGAAGGCCCTGTGTTATGTTGGTACCGTTGTTTTGCAGAACTACGGTAGGTTATAGCGTGTGGCTACATGGTAAAGATGCCCAAAGTTATGTATGTTGTCTTAGCATACGGCTACGTGGTAAAGATGCCCAAAGCCATGTATATAGGGGTGTGGTGAAGGGAGGGATGGATATGTATGGAGAGGAGAAATGAGCCTACTGATAGTGAACAAGACTTTGCGGGCGCCACAGGGTGTGTTGAGCTGGATACTATAAAACACTCTGCTACCAATTTGTCGCGGAACACTGCTGGCTGAGTGCTGACTCATATAATGTACAGATACAGTTCTTAAAACGGCCGGACAAAACGAAAGAAAAAAGCGAGAATGACAAAATTCACCATTTTGCCTATCGGCGACAACAGATAACTTTGGGATTCACTTACATTTTGGACATAGGTGGTTCGACTGGTTCGGTCGGACCCATTAAAATACGATGTCAGGTAGTATTGAGAATTGCGGGACAGGGGGGTAATTTTCAGTTTTCTGCTGATGAGGTGAGCTGAATGAGCTGATAGCCCAACTGATTTTACGTATTTTACTAAAACACCGGGTCGAAAATTCGCACCCAGTCCTGAGATATAAGGCCTCAAAGTTGACCACAATTTGACCCTGATTTTTCACTTTTTTTCACCCTAAAATGGGGGTAAATAGCCCTACAGTGGGCTTTGGGGCTACAAATTTGCACACGCATAGACTCTATGGGGGTACATGTTCATACAAATTTTGAGCCCTCTAGCCCTCTTAGTTCAGGAGTTAAAAGATGTTTTTGTTGAAAATCCGAAAATTGGAAATTTTCCACAATTTTCAAAATTTTGAGAGAGTTAATAGTCCGTGTGCCGGCTGTTTTATTGCCAAACTGTCCCAAATGAGTTGCCATTAACTGCTATGGCTTGAAACACGCCGAAAACGTTGCTTTCAGCTGTAAAAACCTTCGTTTTCGTCGTTTCTCGCAGTCTGTGATATGGGGCTATATTCGAGTACAAATGATGATAGGCACCGATTAGGGGGCTATATACGAGGGAGGGGGGCTATATTCGAGGGGGGGGGGGGGGGGGGAAATACAGGGTGTCTCATAATAAACCGAACACCTTTCCGCGCGAGTAACTCAGGAACCACGCGTTAGATTTTCATGCGGTTTTTTGTATTCTGTAGCCAAGGCTTCAACTTAGATGTGTACAAAATTTTAGCTTCCTAGGCCCAGTGGAAGCTGCTCAAACACCTTCTTTCTCCGGCGGTCAAAAACGAGGGTTTTTCGAGCTGGTAGTGCCGATTTAGGGGTAATTCTTTGCATGGTCCAAAATAAAATTAGTTTCGTAATGAAGAAAGATGTCCCAAAATGCTAGGAAATGTGTATCTCATGCATTATCCCCAGTGCCAGCATAGCAAGCGCATGAAACAGGGTATCTTGAAACACTAAGACCGCTGATTTTCCCCATAGTAAAGAAAAGTCGATTTTGAGCTTCGAGATTTAACCCGTCGTAATTTCCGAAGTATGTGGACCACACAGCTGAAATTTTGTACACATCTAAGTTGAAGCCTTGGCTACTAAATACGAAAAACCGCATGAAAATCCAACGTCTGGTTCCAGAGTTACATGCACGGGAAAGTGTTCGGTTTATTTTGAGACACTCTGTACACGAAACATTACAGTAGGCTACTTTTGATAAAAAAAGTTTTTACGCCATTGTTCATTTATTTTGAATAATCGAAAAAGTGTATAATTTTCATACCTAAAGGAAATCGGCGATTTCTCAATGCAGAGGGCACGTAGATGCATGCGGTTTTTTATTTTCAATCCTGCTAAAAGTTATCAATAGATTTTTAACCGGTTTGCTCTACCATGACTGTATCCAGAGATACTTA
>JASAMW010000613.1:0-23064 GCA_030247985.1 Epsilonema sp. ZAB3_2
CGAAAGTGTGGGACCTGATCCCCGCTCAGCTGCTATCGGCAGTCTACAGGAAAGCCGTTCGCTACTACCGGTGTGTCGTGCGCGAACATTATCTGCTAGTGACGGCCAAGCGCGAAGGGAGACTCTTCTATCGCAATTCGACCTCCAAGAAGCCGTCAGGAATTCAGAGCGTCTACTACGAGTTGCCGAAGCTGATCGCCGACTTTCTGGCCCAGTGGGAACAGCAGCAGGGCTTGAACTACGCACCGAACTATCACTGGACTGGAGACCCGGATAAGGAGCCGGACGAAAAGCAGAGCCATCGTCAGCGGATCTCGCCGATGCAGCGATCCAGATTGCGAAACCATCTGCGCGAAGCCGAGAAGAATCTGGCTCTGGAATCGCACGCATTGCGCGTACCTCCCGTCGCTACGCGACCGCAGCGCCCCCTGGCGGAGCAGTCAGCTGGATCATCCGCTGACTATTTCGATGTTCTGTATCGGCAAGCGGAAGAGTGACCATTCAGCCGCCGCCAGCTCTACTCACGCCGCTACAATATCATGAGGCCGTCGCACTGCGAGAGGAAGTGAGAGAAGAAGATCCGCGAGAGATGAAGGAACAGCGACTAGCCGTACTACAGAAGTCCGCTGAGAAGCTGCAGAGCAATATCCAGTATCGACGACACCGAGCCGCTCTGACACCCGACGAGAGAGACGGAGCAAGATGTCGGATGGCGCCGCTTGGTACAGCTATGAAGACACTCGAGCAGGAGGTGTCTGGAAGCTGGCTTCGCCTTCAGCCGCGAATATAAAGTGGATTTATCCTACGAGGTGCAGAGAGGGCAAGACGACCAACTCGTTCAGCAGCTACAACAGCGCCGCATCTACGGAGTAGTGCACACGGAGATTCGTGAATCGGCACTCCACCTCACCCACGAGCCGCCCCCAGGCTTTACGCGCGACATGATCTACGACCAGATTCGAGAGCACTGGCAAGTGTGGGATGCCGCTGGAGGAGCCAGAGTACTGGTGGCTTCATTTCACTACCGCAACACCAGCGTGCACTGCGATGCTCTGGAAGAATATCTACAGGAGACGCGCCGCCTCATTCGCGACTTGACGAGAGAGCTGGAGCAGCCGTAAGCAGGCGCGTACGTATTCTAATAGCCGCTAATCGTACACTGTATGTAGGTACCGTAATATGCTATTATTTATTTATACGTACTAATAGTGAACTGTTGAGCTGTGAATACGTGTGGGACGTGTAGAGCTGACGAGCTAAAAATACGTGTGTTTTTCTCTTTTTCTCTTGCTATACTGTACGTATGTGTATGTTGTGTCATGTACTTTACTACCTGGTTTTGTTTTCTCATGCATGATGATTCGAGTTTTCGGGATTTGCTACGGAACAGTTTTTTTAAGGAAATGACAACTGGTACTACTGCGTATACGTGTAAGCTAACGTGTTTCTTGTTATTCGCTAATCGCGCAAATTTTTCTTTTATACGAGTACTACGTGTGCAATGTACCTTATGTCATATACGTGTATTACCGCGATAACTTTTATTAAGTACGTAGCATAGCTTTTATTAGCATAACACAGTAAGCTGTATGTAGAGCAGAACTCGATACACAGGTAGCCGCTATAGCGTAGCATCAAAGCAATATCGTACATGATATGTATTCGCTAGATAGCATAAAGTATGTATGCTGTAGGTATGCAACAGTACGTACGTAGTACATGGACAATAGTAAACGTACATAGGTAAGCTAGGCATTGGAGCAGCGAAGACCGCAGCCATCGTCTTGAGAGCATGAACAACCTCGAGGAGTGCACGAGATGCCATCCTTCGAAGCTGAACTGCGTTGCACCGCCAGCCAAGGGGGAAGACCCATGCCGCTAGAGGAGACTTTTTTCTTTAGCCACATGGCCCAGGACTTCAACCAGCATATGGAACCGCCTTTCCTCTGGGAACCAGATGTAAGAATCCAGTTCTCCAGTTGGCGTGGTGCCTGCAAATAACAATACGTCACTCTACGTCATCAGCCGCTACCGTGCACTATTCAAATGCGACCTCGAGAAGAACGACAGAGAGAGATGTGATCTGAGCCGCTCAATAGCCAATCACCGCAGCCTTGTTATGTACTTATAAATACGTGTTGCAGCCTCAATCTTTTTCAGTTGTCTATTTCTTTGCGCTGCTCGGCTGCCTTCCCTGTTTTCTTTTATTCGGGCACCTGCTCTTCGAGATATCTGCTATAAATCGTTTCTTTCTTTTACCGTCGTTTATTTGCTACCGTAATCTACTGGTTATTTTACCGTTATTTCTTTATTCGCTAATGTACACCGTACCTAGCTAAGCGCTTCAGCTGAGCTGCTGGTTGAGGGGAAGGAAGACGACGACGACCGTCCCGTCTTCAGGAGATCGCCAGAAACAGAAAGCCGCTATTTCTGATCTGTTCACCGAGGCCGGACTCTTGCAAGAGCGTCTTCAGGAATCCAGGGCGGGTTCAAGACGGAAGATTGCCGGGTTTTGCAGCAGACCTCGTCAGAACTCTGGAAGCGTCATGTGGAAATTGTGCACAGCCCTCATTACACTGCAGGAGCTGAACGCAGATTTCTACATTTGCCAATGGGGGTTATACACTGGGGGGGGGGGGGGGGGGGGCGGGGGGGGATATACTCAGGGGGATATACACCCAAAAATACGGTATACATACATTATTAAGAGATTTGAGCACTAGAGAAGAAATTTGAAAAATTGGGCGGCCTGTGCGTGCGTCGAACACGCAGCGCAGAACGGTTTTACGCCCCTCTTAGCTCATGTCCCATCTGACCGCACAGATAAATTTCTCAAATCTCTACTCTCTCTACTACTTGTACTTCTTGTAGAGATTTGAGAAATTGAGCTGTGCGGTCAGATGGGACATGCGCTAAGAGGGGCGTAATCCCGTTCTGCGCTGCGTGTTCGACTCACGCACTGGCCTGGCCGCCCAATTTTTTAAATTTCTTCTCTTGCGCTCAAATCTCTTAAGACAAGTTTTCTGAGTCGTGTGAGAGTCTGACTATAAACGGCCGGACGCCCTGAAAATTTCACATTTCCTGTTCGGTTCATGAATAAGTACTACAACACATGGGGAATCCAACGCAAAAAAGCGCATCCCAAAATTCGCCCTCGTTGAGGAGTTATACATGCGCAAACCCTCCTGACCCATTTTAAGGTGAAAATTACATAAAATGCCTTTTTTTAGGTTCCAGTTAGACGCAGCCAGCTGAAATTTTGTACACACATACCACCTATGGGACCCCCCCACCCGGGGAAATTTAGCCTTCTGGACCCCTCCTTCACACTGGAGTTATGGCGTTTTGAAGTCAATTTCCATGCAAACTGGGGCTGGATTTTTTTTGGTTATGTGCCTATAGCTCATCAGAAAATCCGCTCATCCGCTCTGTAAATTCTTCTCCTGTTAGGTAACCCATTATAGTAAACGAAAATATAAAAAGAAAAAATTCGGTAGTGGTGCGAAAATGAGAACGGTCCTCATGAATAGTGAAAAATTCAGGAAAAATGTTCCCGCCTTTTTCTATTATTCAAGATAAATGAGCAATACCACTGAAACTTCTTCCTAAAAAGTGACCTATCTTATGTAGAATTTTATGTAGATTTCAAAAATAAAACTGGTTTTCCCAAAAAATTTAACCACTAGCATATAATTTTGCAAAAGTAGTATATTTGTAAAAATTTTTGAGAATTTTTGGGTAAAGGTTAATTTTTTTGGAAAACCAGTTTTATTTTTGAAATCAGCATAAAATTCTACATGAGATAGGTCACTTTTTAGGAAGAAGTTTCAGTGGTATTGCTCATTTATCTTGAATAATAGAAAAAGGCGGGAACATTTTTCCTGAATTTTTCACTATTCATGAGGACCGTTCTCATTTTCGCACCACTACCGAATTTTTTCTTTTTATATTTTCGTTTACTATAATGGGTTACCTAACAGGAGAAGAATTTACAGAGCGGGCTATACTGTTTCTGATGAGCTATAGGCACATAACCAAAAAAAATCCAGCCCCAGTTTGCATGGAAATTGACTTCAAAACGCCATAACTCCAGTGTGAAGAGGGCTAGAAGGCTGAAAATTTCCCTGGAGGTAGGTTCCCATAGGCGGTATGTGTGTACAAAATTTCAGCCGGCTGCGTCTACTGGAACCTAAAAAAAGGCATTTTATGTAATTTTCGCCTTAAAATGGGCCAGGAGGGTTTGCGCATGTATAACTCCTCAACGAGGGCGAATTTTGGGATGCGCTTTTTTGCGTTGGATTCCCCGTGTGTTGTAGTACTTATTCGTGAACCGAACAGGAAATGTGAAATTTTGAGGGCGTCCGTGAACATTGCACACACCAGAGAAACTTGCCTTAATAGAGTACCCACCGCGCTAAGGACTGTTCCATCTAGTCCTGCGTAAGTATACATACATGCAATTACATACCTCTCAGCAGGACGCTGTTCTGTTCTCTCAGTTGTGTCCAAGGTGCTGGTTTCATTGGCGACGGATACGCCTCTGCTTTCCGACCCCGCCAATTTTCCCGAATTTGTTCGCAATCAAGTCAACAGAACAAGTCAACAGATCAAGTCAACAGTCAACAGTACATACAATAGCTGGTAGATATGTAATGTGAACGTGAGTCGTCGTGCAATAGGCACTCACCAGACCGACGTATTTCACGGCAGTGTTAGCGTAGACTGGTGGTATTGATTTGATCTGCTATGTGCGTACGGTTATTTTATTTACCTGCTGACTAGAAAAAGTGTTCAGTTGTGCTGAAAATTGCTTTGTGATCGCAAGCCTAAGCTATCGGCTTATGCTAGCTGCTTTGATATATGAGCATAGGCTTTAAGGCTTAGCTATGGACATTGGCTAGGCTAACTATCACATCAACATCTGAGCATTGCGCTCACATCAGTAATGTCGCCTTAGCTGCAGTGGGTAAACTTTTTCGCGTGTTCTCGTCCAAGAACTGTTTTTTGTTTATTACTTCGTGCTTTTACTGTACCTTTGTCAGACCAATATTAGAATCGTTTACGCAAGTATGGAGTACAAATTCCAAAAAAGATATATACGACGGTTAGAAAGAGTACACTTACAGTTTGTTCAGTTCAGAGAATGCGCGCGCTGTCGTGTCATGACGTATAAATTAAATTCCCTTTTCCGTTTAAATGGTGTTCATATACCAAATGCAATGTACCGTAAGTTCCTAGGAATCCATAGTCTGGAATACCGTAGGCTTGTGCACGATCTAAACTTCTGTTTCAAAGCACTCCAAGGAGCAAGAACTATAGCTATGAAATTATAGAACTATAGAATTATAGAACTATAGAAATTATAGAACTTCTAGAATTATAGAATTATAGAACTATAGCTATAGCAAGTGAATTCCTAAAGTATAAATTATAATTCTGGGACCCATGCATTATTTATGCATCAAAGTGGTTAAAAATCTCTCGATAACTTTAGCTCGGATTGAAAATAAAAAAAACCGCATGCCCTCTGTGTCGAGAAATCGCCAAATTTGCGGTTTTTTTTATTTTCAATCCGAGCTAAAGTTATCGAGAGATTTTTAACCGCTTTGATCTACGTTGGCTAGATCCTGAGATAAATAATGCATGGGTCCCAGAATTATAATTTCTGCACCATGTAAACTTCTTCACCATGTAAAATCTCCGAGTTCCCACCGAACTGAGATCCAACTCCACCGAGATCGTGTGTAACACCCCCAGTAAAAAGAAATGAGAGAGGGAGGAGGCATCCATCAACCGGAATTCGCTCCTAATCTCCTTCGCTCCTTCCTTCCAAAACATTAAGAAACGTTTTCTGTAAGGATTGAGAGTAGCCTATAGTGTACGCGGATGGGGGGTATTTTTGGAAATCGAGATAATATGCCTGTCGGATTCCCCATCAAAAACTGCATATGTAGATGAATTTTGAAGAAAAAATTTGTTCAGGCATCATCGAGATATTGAGGGGTAAAGGCTGGAAAGTCGCATTTTGCCGTTTTTCAGCATTTTCAGCCATATTTCAGCAACCAGAGTGTATAGCGGGCTATAAATTGGCACTCACATACATCCCATAGGGACCCATGTCTGGACCAAATTTGAGCCCAATCCGCCACTTATATGGCGAGATATAGCTTCAGAAAGCTCAAATTTACGTTTTTTGGACCTGTTGCAAATTCGGTTATATGAATACCACGACGCGAATACATGCCCTGCACGGGGTAAAATTTTGAGAGGAAGTAGAGAAGGGTTAGGTCTACAACTTTTAGTACTACCGCAAAAATTCTCTATGTTTACAATTGGGACTACGGAGCTCTTGAAAGTTGAAAAATTCAGCAAAAATGTTCCCGCCTTTTTTATAATCCAAGATAAAAGAGCAATACCACTGAAATTTTTTCCTAATAAGTAGCCTATCTTATGTAAAATTTGACGTAGATTTCAAAAATAAAATCGGTTTCCCCAAAAAATTTCCCCTTACCCAAAAATTCTCAAAAATATACAATTTTTGCAAAATTATATGCTAGGGGTTAAATTTTTTGGAGAAACCAATTTTATTTTTGAAATCTACACTACTAAAGTGCGCAACGAAGGTTGTCCTGGCATAGCAAATAAGTAAATAAATAACTACTGTACAGTACCGTCTGCTGACATTTTGACCTAAACAATATGCCTCTGCGCAACTCTCAAAAACTTACAAAATGCCCTTTGCATAACCCCCCCCCCCTATGCATACCCCCATATGGGACCTCTCAATTTTTGCATACCCCAATGGGGCTATGCACCGGTAAATACGGTATTGTAAAGCTGGGTGAGCTTATTGCTTTATTTAGAGAATGAGCTGCCAGCAGGCTGCAACTCTACTGACCACAGGCAGCGTGTGGCTTGGCTTCATCTGGCAAACCTTTGAACTGATTTGCATAAAGATCCTGTTTTGGTGCATTGACATTGACATGTAGACAAATAAAGCACGCGTGTACAGCAAAGTCGCAAAGCTAAGAGGGTGATGCTGCTGCTTCAAATAATGCGCTGTTTCGTTACTACTAATCATTAGATATTTTTGGTTATGTTTGGCTTGTTTGCAGTTTTTGTTTGTGGTTTGAAATATTTTACAACGCAGCAAAATTTTCGTGAACTCCTTTGTACGTTTGTGATTAGGAGTACGTGGAACTAAAAATAACCGAAAATAAAATAATAAATAAAAAAATAAAATTCAACAACGAAACAGATTACAATCAATAAGCCAATAAGCATTCGACAAGGCAGGAAAGATACTTTTGGCTTGTTGTGGTAGCGAGAAGAAGAAACGAAGAAGCACGGGATACAAGCCGTAAGCCAAAGCTGATTCAGTGATTATTCAATTTCCGTCGTATCGTATGTATGTACGTCAAGATCATGTATATTCTATTCTATACGTACACAGTGTACAGTGCTCTATGCGTATGTGGTATATGTACGCATGCGTGATATGCTAAATGCTGCGATACGAAGAAGAAGGTTGTTGTTTTCTAGCTATTTTTCTCTCGTGCCGAGAGAGAGAAAGAAGGGCAGCAGGGTGTGTGTTGAAAATGCCGGTTGAAGATCAGGAGGAGTTTTTGAGAGAGAAGCATCCGGAGGTTTTTCTGCAACAGGATCTGCTGAACATTGCGCAATGTGTGGCTGTGAAACAACGTTCAACGCAAGGAAAAGTATGCAGACATGACACGGAATATGGCAGATTCACATAGCCACGAATTTTGTGTGATTTGCAACATTTTTAGGCAGCTCCTACGGACAATCAGCTATGCGTTGTTATAGACGGGGAATGCTGTCTGGATAGGTACGGGCCTTATTTTTCTTCCTGGTTATCCTTGGCCATAAGAAAAGAAACTCATTGTGTTTTTATGCCGCGTTCACCAGACGCCAGTAAATCCCTACGCCCGTACGTACGTATCTTAGGACTAAATGGTCGTTTGCGGTGCCATGTACTCTTAGATATGTACGTACGGATTTACGGATACACAGACGTCTGGTGATGTCGGCATCATTTGTCTCACATTTCTTTTCATGGCTTATAGTCTGACCAGTAGGAGTTCGCTTTGGGAGTCAAGGTTCGGATACACAAATGCGGATTTCTGTCGATGCTTCGTGTACTCCTATTTAGAAGTACATGCAAACTACGCAGGACGACTTGAGTCCCATAGCGAACTCTCTCTGGCCAGGCTATAGGCGCTGTAAACAATTGATGCTTTTCTCTAGAAGAGTGTGGCCGATAGAGGTTCATATGGCTGATGCTCTACCTGACGTCACCTGTGAGCCTCCATCGGTCAGGCAGTCGAGGAGCCACCCTCTAAGCGCCTTCTGGCGGACTGTCGCTCATCGCGCCGCGGGGGTCTAGTAAGTGATAACTTTCGTGGCGTGCGGTTATCACCGAAGCTAAGGAGGGACACAGGTCGCACGGCCAGTGTAAGGGTACGGATTCATCCGTGTCCTTGTGCTGGTAGCGTGACCATCGCCCACCCCTTGGGGTGCGGCACGCCGGCTTTAGGCAATACCTAAAGTCGGTCCATAGTGCGGACAGTCACACTTTATCACACCTACAGGCCGCATGTGCATTATGACTCATGACGCACCGCAATTTTGTCTTTGCTGGGCTGGGTATGGCCTAGCTTTCATAAGTTATATACGTGTGCTACGTAATCTTAGTAGCAGTATCTATTCCTACTGTATGTACAGTATTTACTGTATATAGCAAAAATGCCAATTAAATACAAGTAGCTATTACCAGTACCCAGCTATAATTGGTGTAGTGTATGTGGGAGTAAATGGGTGTGCTAGATTATTGCAGATCCATATCCATGGTTGGTCTAAACCATTTCAGCAGTTTCAGTTTCAGTGGTATACCCTGATCTGTTCAGTTGCGATCAGCAAGTCATAAAGCAAGGAAGGAGCCGTAAGCGTAAGTAACAGAAATGACAACAGCAAAACTAAATAAACCTTGGTGTTTTAAGGTGCAGATCCAACTTGATGGGCTTGCGCCACTACATTGTGTATGCGCATTACACCTCCTCCTCTTGTGCCGCTACAGTGTGTATGCACTTTCCCCATCCAGTATGTGCCTTTACATTGTGTATGCACGCCCCAAACAGTCTCCTCCCTGTCTGCACCTCCATCATCGCTGCTTGCATTATTGCTATTATGTACAGTAAGTAAGTCTTGGACTTGTAACCAAGTAGCAGACGTGCTCAAATGGTCAATTAGAAAGTACGGAGGCAGGAGGAGTCAGCCATCAAAGATCTTGACCAACTCTGGAGTGCCCTAGGATATGGGACAATCAACGATACCTGACTTCTTGATACATACATATATACTTACATACATATCATGCAGTAGTCCGCTATTATGGATCGGCCCAAGGTTTTGCACGTCTACCACTTCCGTCAAAAGAGTGTGAAGGCGGTCGGTCTTGACACACACACGCACGCGCACGTCTGTGTGTTGTAGACCGAAGCGGTGGAAGTACGGGTGCGTCAGGTGCTGCAGCATGTGCGTAAGAAGAAGACGCCGCCCCTCAAAACGCTGTGGACTCCGCCGGCGGCTCTACGCACCTGGCTGCGTCTTGCACTCCGACACTATCACGTGCCCGTCTACTGCAGTCTCGAGGATCACAAACAGGAGGTAGCCGCTATTGGCAGTGCTAAGCATATGTGGCAGGATTGTGCTGGGATAGTTCGGGCTACCCAAACCTATTTCCAGTTGGGAGATGAAGGGAGAAAATTGGGTGATGCAGCGTTCACCGACGTTTGTTTGTACACGTACTTCTAGATACGTACGAACGTATGTATGGTGAACGCGGCATGATGGTATTGGTATTGTCAAAATCATACTCTTCTGCCCGCTGTCTGGTTGTAATTTGCTGCCTGAGCTGCACCCTTTGTGTTTCAGTTCGTTTTTTGATCGGTAATCGGTGCTGAAGAAAACGACGCACTGAAAAACAGAGGGGTCAGCTCAGATCACGACCACAATTCTTGGCGCAAGTAGCGAATAGCCACCATATATGCATTAACTCATACGCCGACCTGGCATCATTGTTGGCAACAACTTGTTCACTTGTTGTCGGTTTTGTTGTCGGTTTTGCTGTTTCTTGTCCGTTTTGTTGTCCGTTTTTATATGGGTGTTGTCGGTTTTGTTGTCGGTGCACAACGAAACCGACAACGGACAAAAAAACCGAAAAACCCCATATAGAAACGGACAACAAAACGGACAACAAACAACAAAACGGACAACAAAACCGACAACAAGTGAAGAAGTTGTTGCCAACAATGACGCCAGGTCGGGGTATGAGTTAAGGTGATTGGGTTGGTCGATGGCCACCCCGCGGCAGTTAGGATCGGTGTCTGCGGGTTCGTCGACCTTGTTCAATCATCTGGGAGCGTCAAAGGAGCGAGTGAAAGGAAGAACTGTCAACAAAATGACGTCGATGACCCCGCAGACACCGATCCAAACTTTCACTAAAATGCCGCGGGGTCGCCATCGACCAACCCATTCGCCTTACTGCATATCGTGAATAACGAGCATGCGTGGTGATTCCGTTGTTGTTTGTGACAGGTGATGGCGTATGTGAGGGAGCAGGACTACCAACACCTGTTGTTGCTGGCGGACTGCAGCGAGTACGTGTTCTTCGAGCCGCCTCGCCTCTTCAGCGCTCCGTCCCTCCGTCTCACGCTCAAGGGGAGTCTGGACGTGAACGAAGTTGTGCCGGAGGATGTGGCGCGCCTTGTCAACCTCCACCCCAACAGATTCTGCCTTCTGCCCGCTCTATTACTACTGTTTGTGCAAGAATATAGGGTACTGTACTGTGGGTTAAACCCGGACACGGGGGTAAACCCGGATGGATACCTATGTATTTGTCAGCAATCATGCGTCCGATTGAGCCAAGTATTCTACCGATCGATTCCTTGAGCTCTCCTCTTTCATATGCGCTACTACTATGTTCATCATTTGCTGAAGCGGCAAGTTCGGAAAAGCTGTGGTGTCCGGGTTTACCCCGCAGTATCCTATTACTTCTGTATTGGGAAGAATTGGCGACGTTCTGTAAACCCCGAAAATAGGGGACTGAAAATGCGCTGAAAAGTGTAATACTGTACACAGAGGGGTCGACCACCCAATTCTTAGCGCAACCGGTACATAAGCGGTACGTTGAGAGAGTACGAGAGAATGCGAAGACTTTCGTAGTTGTAGGAGGCGTTTTTTACGCAAGCTAGTGAATTTCCACGTTGTCTGAACCTTGTTTCAGGCAACTTTATCTTACCTCCTTCTGAGATGTCGGCCTTCTACGAAGAGATACTACCCAACGCCAGTCAGGAAGAGAGGGTAAGTAAAATGGGCTTCCTTTTGACCAGCGAATAGTTACACACTAATGTTCAGTACATACACTGGTTTACATTTGCAATAGTCGCTTGCTGCAGAGAAGGGAGGGAGGTTGCCGCTTGCTGCCCGTTTTGCGCGGAATAGCACGTTCTTCTTGTGGATGTGTCAGCTATGCATTCTACGCAAAACGGGAAGCAGGAGTGGGTCCCTTTTCTTTCCAGCAAGAGAGTGTTGTAGGGTATGTAGGATACGGTATGTATGTATGTATGTATGTATGTATGTATGTATGTATGTATGTATGTATGTATGTATGTATGTATGTATGTATGTATGTATGTATGTATGTATGTATGTATGTATGTATGTAGGGTAATATGAGGTATACCACCCGGCCATGCGGTAAACCCGGTCACCTATAATAGGCCGGTAACAAATAAAATCGGCCGGGTTTACCCCATGTTATCCTTGATGATATCTTAAATGTATTTGTACAGCGAAATCCCTCCGTACTGATTCCGGCCGTTCTGTCCTACCTGCGCAAGATGGCGACGAACGTGTCCGATTTGAACGCGGTGGCATCGGAGGTCTTTCGGAGTGAGAAGGAGACGAAGGAACGCGAGCGAAAGGCGGCGCTCTTTGTCGAGTCTGTGCAGTACTACTGGAATGCCAGCAAGGACCAATATCACAAGTTCTTCAAGCCCAAAAGTAGGTGGTGGTGGTTTCTCGCACATGCTGCCCGTAGGGTTGATTTGATGCAATTACAAGGTTATTGGTGCAGTCTGAAGCATGACAAAAGATTGTAAGATAGCCGAGACTGGTTACTTGTCATGTTTGGCAGCCTGTCTTCCTGCCTCAAAATGCAACAAACACGTGGTTTACTGTACATGTGCGTGGTAGAATGTCAGCAGTACCTACCTACTGTATGTGTTGATGTGCGTTGAAGGAATTCTGGGCGGGAGCCACTCGACTGCGGATGCTGAAGAGAATTCGCACGAGTTCGCGTCGGAGAAGCATCCACCGGAAGAGGAGGAGGAACAGGATCAGGCGGCGGCGGAGAAATTGGAGCAAGGACGGAAAAGCAGCAGTCCTTCTTCTCTCCAGCAAGAGGAAACCGCCCGGACTCGACGGATACGGGTAATGCCTCAAAAGTACCGCAAGTCTGTGCGGTCAATAAAAGAGCGTGTGCAAGCCCAGAGACGATGTACAAGGGTGGGAGTTTGAGAAATTGAGCTGTGCAGTAAGATGGGGTCGTGCGCTAAGAGGGGCGTAATCCAGTGGTGCGCTGCGTGTTCGATTCAAGCACTGGCTGCCCAATTTTTCAAACTGCTTCTCTTGTGCTCATATGTCTTAACGGGTAATGCCTCGTTCACATTGAATGGGAACACGTTCGGCGTACGCCCGGCGCATCCATGGCTGCCCGTGCCTTTACACGTTTATCGAGCCATGTACACGCCGAGCGTACGCCCGGCGCAGGTCCTTCCAATGTGAACGGGACATAAAGGCTTGGCTTGGTTCACAAAATGCGAAGAAAGCAGCGCGCATTATTGCTTTGAGCGGGCCGAGTTAGTGATGTGAACCGTGTAAAGTTGTGAGTTTGCAGAGGGGTAGTATCAATTAAAGGCGCTTGTTATGTGAATCAGTGGTGTGTGGTGGAAGGAACGACTGAGTAATACGTAGGGTGTGATGTGAATGCATATGTGCGTACATACAATAAGGTGACACACTGTACCGCTACGTAGTAGGCGGAAAGTGCTATGTGCACACGGTACACACTACAGATAGCACTTTCGGTCGAGGCCACAAATGCATATTTGTACCAAGGGTCCATAAGTTGTATAAGAGTGTACCTCGTAATAGAAGCGGCGTGTTCAGAGCTACTCGCGCTAAGAGCCGAAAGACCTCCTGATTGGGAGGCCCCACCCCCCAAGTGGGATGTCCACCTCCCAACTGAGGTGTCCCACCCCCCAACTCGGATGTCTTTTCAAATACTTCGAGGCGAAGAAGACTGCAAGCGATGCCAAGTCGGAAGGCTCTTTGCAGTGCGCCCACTGAAGGACAGATACTGGCCCATATAAATAACAGCAGGATGCGGTGAAACATCATACTCGCAGGTTTACCCAGACTGAGTGTAACAGTACATTTTCGCAGTACTCAGCCAACGTTTTGTGACGAATTCAGTAAACCTGCGAGTTTGATGTTTCACCGCATCCTGCTGTTATTTATATGGGCCAGTATCTGTCCTTCAGTGGGCGCACTGCAACGAGCCTTCCGACTTCGCATCGCTTGTAGTCCTCGTCGCCTTGGAGTATTTGAAAAGACATCCCAGTTGGGGGGTGGTTTGGCATCGCTGGCAGTCTTCGTCGCCTTGGAGTAATTGAAAAGACATCCGAGTTGGGGGGTGGGACACCTCAGTTGGGAGGTGGACATCCCACTTGGGGGGTGGGGCCTCCCAATCAGGAGGTCTTTCGGCGCTTAGCGCGAGTAGCTCTGAACACGCCGCTTCTATTACGAGGTACACTCTTATACAACTTATGGACCCTTGTTTGTACCTATCTCAGCTGTCTTTTACGAATAGCCAAGTACCGTACAGCGTTATCCCATGTCCAAGTCCGTGATCAGTCTGTGGGCAACATTTTTCCTTTTTTGCAGGAGCCGACGTACCCAACGGTCAAGCGGAGGAAGGCGAGGACGATGAGTTGGAGGATGAGTTAACAGCCACCACCAGCACAACGGAATCGGCGCGAGTGACAACGCCGACGAACGAGGCGACAGCGACGACTGCTGCCTCCACCTCCTCTACCACAAGAAGCACAGCTACGACGAAAGCAGGGAATGCGTCTGTGAAAGGAAACACTGCTGCTGCCTCCGGCAGTGGGACGGGTAGAGCGGGGAAAGGCGGGTCGAGTCTGCACTTCGTCCCGCCCGTCCACTCGGACATCCTGAGACTGGCGGCGCAGCGACACGCCAGAGGCCTCATGCATCCCTGGATCTACCCCAAATTCTCACCAGGGTAAGTACGGTACGGTATTAGGCATGTGCTGTAGAACGGCGAAACATAATACTGGTGCGCTTCGAACTCCGAATTCTGAGCCGTGACTATGCTTACAACATGTAAAAGCTCCGAGTTAGCACCGAACTCGCTCCGTTTTTCCAAACGTGCGTGTGAACAGCCGAGTTTGAAATTCGGTGACGTGTGAGCGATTGACGTTCGTTTCGGTTCAAAACGAAGTCTTTCCAAACTCGGAGCGAACTCGCTCGGAGCAAACTCGGAGCACGTCTGAAGCGCCCCGTTTCGTATGACGATAGCCGGGCCCCGAAAAGGGGGGGGGGGAGAGCAATAGTACCGAACGGGAATCGAACCCGCCACCCTCGGACACAGCTGTGGACTTAGGCACCCCACCAGGGACCGGTCCGGGGACAGATGGCCAACTCGCCTACCATACCTAGAACTACATAGTTTACGTACGCTACTACTGGCCTCGGACGCTATTGCCATACGGACGCAGTACGTAACAGTATCACAAACATCGATCGATTGATTGATTACGCTGCTCTTTTTTCATTGCATGCAGGCGGAGATCAAACTGGACGCTGCTCTGGAGGACGCGGGAGTTGGAGGAGGCGGATTGGGGATGGGGCAGCAGCAGCAGGCGACAGAGGGCGTGGCGCGGCGCGCGGCAGTCCGTCTACGCCATCCTCTTCCATCTCAATCACAAGCTGTTTCTGCTGAGTCGGGAGAAGATCAAACGCGGAGTCGCCGCCGCCGCCAGCAAGGAAAAAAGACTGGGACTGGTGGTGGGGGGAAGAAAGAGCGGGGTGCTAGCAGCAGCAGCGGAGGAGGAGGAGGAGGAGGAAGAACGAGTCCGACGCCGGCGAAACCCGGAGAGGAACCGGGAGGAATCGATGGAGATCCGTGCACTTCCTGCTGTCTGGAGCTGGAATAACAACGTACGAATAGTGCTGGGGGGGGGGGGGGGGGGGGTATTCCTAGGACGTATTTTTTGTCAATGTGGGCGTGGGGCTATACATAGGAAGGGGAGGTAGCTAGCTATGCACCGGTTAAATACTGTATTATATTTTTTAGGGTAACAGGAAGCCGACGCTTAAGGTGTAGTGGAGGTGGCCATTGAGCTCAGCCAAGCTGTATGTACGTACCTACATACGTACGTACAACGCACGCAACACCAACAATTTTTTTCCTTCGCTAACGTATGGTAGAATCTGGTCCATCGCCTATTCAGATGTCTATGTTTATCGTTTGGTGATGCATGGTGCTGTATATATGTACCATACCGTATGGTGCTGTACATATGTACTGAGGAAGTCCATACCGTACCGTATGGTGGTACTTTTGCAATAAATTTGTTCAACATACAAAAAATTCGAACCATGTAATTTTCGAACAAAAGTTTTTTGTTCGAATTGTTCGAAAATTACATGCGTTCGAAAATTTCATGGTTTACAGCAGGCCATTCTTCTCTATACAGGGAATATATATTTTTGATAATACGGTGCTGAGTCCGTCGTGTAATGGCTCTTTCATATCGGAGATATGCGCTGGGCGTCCTCTCAGCGTTTCCATTGCCCAATGAACACCCATGGATACGCCGGGCGTACGCTGGGCGCATTTCCCTCCAATGTGAATGTGCCGTATGAAACTGTTTATTTACTATGCGTACTCTGTATTGATGTGTGCCTTCGAGAGTAATTCCGCGTTCGGTTTCTTTCTTGGCATCTCACTTTCGTTACTTGCTACTTACTTCCAAGTATAGGCCTACGCTGTGCAATCTCGCCAACACCTCTTTTGACAGGCTTCCTATGAGACGTGGTATTTTAGGTACTTTGTTATATTATTCTGCTCATCTCAAGCAATCGATGTATTCTTGCTACTAACATGTTGCTCAAGGATACGTGAGCTAGGTGCTGTCTTGTCACTGTCTGCTGTCATAATACTATAATAGAACGTGATACAATAGTTGAGAAGATTGCGGAAAAGAATGTCGGCAAACAAGCATTCGTATTTTGAAACGGTACCGCAACGCGTAACACTTTGATTACCGGGGTTACGACGACACAGCAATAGTGGACTGGATATAGAGCATGTACAGGGTGTCCAACCTATATTTATACAACTTTCAATTGATCATAACTCCCGTATTAAGAGGCAGAGAAAGATGGGACCTAGCTCACCTGAAAGGTCAATTCAAGAGCTATAATATAGTATGTCTGCTGTTTCGCTATGACTCACCATTCGCGAGTTAGAGCGATTCCCGCAAAACACCTCAAAAATGATTTTGGCCAAACTGAATGCACATAAATTTCCCTTTTTTGCTGCATTTTCTTGCTTCAGCCAGAGATAATCTTGCATAAATATGAGTATTGTTCATTGATATCCTTTGATTGCCTCATATTGTTCTGTGGTGTTACCTTCTGGATGAATGTTTGCACTTTATTGTCCATTTTCACTCTCCATGCTGAACTGTCACACTGCAATGCCACCCTTTTGGTTAGTTTTGAACATTTTGGTCAAAAAGCTCTTCAAGGTGCAAAAATCCAATCTTTAATGGTGTGGTACATTGGGAGATATTGCTGGTCAAATATTTTCCACTTTCAGATTTGTACTAACATGTTTTAGCCCAGTTATCCGTCAATTAGCTGTGCAATCTAGAAAATCGCCAAAACGCAGTTTGGCCAAAATCATTTTTGAGGTGTTTTGCGGGAATCGCTCTAACTCGAGAATGGTGAGTCATAGCGAAACGGCAGACATACCATATTATAGCTCTTGAATTGAGCTTTCAGACGAGCTAGGTCCCATCTTTATCTGCCTCTTAATACGGGAGTTATAATCAATTGAAAGTTGTGTAAACATAGGTTGGACACCCTGTAGTACGTAGCTGACGATACATCTGTTGAGTTGACATGTGCATGCATAGCATGTAATGTAGAACTCAAAGAAGCGTTTTATTTCATATGGGGCACATCTAACACACTAGTCAGAACTTGGCGAGTATAGTCGGAGAAACGATCAAGAGTTCGCTTGACAATTTTGCCGCTCCCGTGGCAATGTAACATTTCTAAACATTCTAAACAATAATAGCAACCGGCTTTTCGACCCTTTTTCAAAAACTATTGCTATTCTTGTTTAGAATGTTTTAGAAATGTTACATTGCCACAGGAGCGGCAAAATTGTCAAGTGAACTCTTGATCGTTTCTCCGACTATACTATGGTGAACTTTCTGCGGTCAGTGTTGCGTTAGTCCGGATATGGCACTCTATTTCGTCGCTGGTCGCCGCCGCTGTGCATCGATTGCGTATCCAGAAGCGCGGAGTTGAGAGACGCAGGGTCGCTGGCAGTCACTGACTTTGACCTTGCGGTCGATGGTTGCGCTACGCTCTTCTGCGTCGGCTTACCTACTCTTCTCACCAAGATCAGCAGGCAGAGTGATGGCGGAGTCAGCTCCCACCGCGCCTATCACGATGTAGCCTTTGTCGTCGTCCGCTGGTTGACTCTGACTCCGCGCCGATTTTCCTCCGTCTATCGCGCTTTCGTCCTCACTCGACGGGTATAGCTGCTTTCCTTTCCTTTTTGTCTCGTCCGGCTTCATGTTATTCTCGTTCTTCAGTTTATCCTGGCTAGAGCCGTATCCCTTCGTGTTAGTAGCATCTGCTGCGGTCTCATTGGCTTGCTGCACCGACTTCTCTTTGGCTTTCCCAGCTTTTTTGCTTCCTGCAAGGCAAGTAACTAGTAGGTAGACGAGGCTTGTGAGGGTTAGTATCACGATTGAGATCCAGGTCAGCTGCATTGTCACTGTGGAGCTGTGTTGAACAAGCTGCGTATAGAAAAATGAATATGTCTAGATGGGTGCGAGGTACGGTATGGTGGGTTGGCGGAGGCAAAGAAGGGGGCCAGGGGATGAGCAGGGCGATAAGAGATGGTAGCCAGATGTGCGGGTGAGAGTATCGGTGGCATAGGGAGGTGGGAGCGGTAACTGGGGAATGGCGAGACTGGCCGGACTGCTCAGATAGGCGGCTGTTTGTCCCGTCGGGCCAAACAGGATGAAAAGCCCTTACAAGTAGCATAGTATAGATAGTGGAGAAGTATGGGAGAAGGTGAGTGTGGACGATGTGAGGAGGTACCATAGGATCTCGCATCGCAAACATACATCCATGTATTGTATTTCCGAAAAAAACATGGACGTACATATGTTTGCGAGGTTTCGACAAAACGTGGACATTCTTCTTTTTCCTTCAGATCGCGGCTTTCTGAGTTGTATATGGTACCGACCGCTCCATGTATACGATTACATAATTGTATGTGGTACCGACCGCTCGATGTACGTATACGCTTACCTATTGTATACGGTACCAAACGCTATGTATACGCTGACCTATTGTATACAGTACCGACCGCTCCATGTATGCGCTTACCTATTGTATACGGTACCGACCGCTCCATGTATGCGCTTACCTATTGTATATGGTACCGACCGCTCCATGTATTTGAATACCTATTGTATATGGTACCGACCGCTCCATGCCACGAAGCTCCCACAAAAGTCGTACATCCTGGGTCAGTGTGGACAGTTTGAAAAAAATCCGGGCGTTGTCTATGCGCCGCGTGCACAAAGTGTGGCGCGCGTGTAGACAGTTGCGAAAATAGCGGACTATATTTTGGCGCGCGTTTTGCAACGCTGTCTACGCGCGCGCGCTGCATTCTTGCAGCGGCGGCGTGGCGCGGCCGCACTCACGTGCAGCGCATAGACAGCGCCTGGATTTTTCAAACTGTCCACACCGACCCAGGGTGTACGACTTTTGTGGAAGCTTGAGGGATGTATACGCTTACCTGCAGGATTTGAGGGAACGCTCCATGTAAGTATAAGCTGACCTATTGTATATGGTACCAAACGCTCCATGTATACACTGACCTATTGTATACGGTACCGAACGCTCCATGTATACGCTTACCTATTGTATATGCCATATGGTACTGAACGCTCCATGTATACGCTTACCTATTGTATACGGAACCGAACGCTCCATGTATACGCTGACCTATTGTATACGGTACCAAACGCTCCATGTATACACTTACCTATTGTATACGGTACCGAACGCTCCATGTATACGCTTACCTATTGTATACGGTACCAAACGCTCCATGTATACGCTTTCCTATTGTATACGGTACTAAACGCTCCATGTATACGCTGACCTATTGTATATTTTACCAAACGCTCCCTGTATACGCTGACCTATTGTATACGGTACCGAACGCTCCATGTATACACTTATTGTATATGGTACAGAACGCTGCATGTACACGCTTACCTATTGTATACGGTACCGAATGCTCCATGTATACGCTTACCTATTGTATATGGTACCGAACGCTCCATGTATACGCTGACCTATTGTATACGGTACCGAATGCTCCATGTATACGCTGACCTATTGTATACGGTACCAAATGCTCCATGTATACGCTGACCTATTGTATACGGTACCGAACGTTCCATGTATAAGATTACGTATTGTGTATGGTACCGAATGCTCCATGTATACGCTGACCTATTGTATACGGTACCGAACACTCCATGTATACACTTATTGTATATGGTACAGAACGCTGCATGTATACGCTTACCTATTGTATACGGTACCAAATGCTCCATGTATACGCTTACCTATTGTATACGGTACCGAATGCTCCATGTATAGGCTTACCTATTGTATATGGTACCGAACGCTCCATGTATACGCTGACCTATTGTATACAGTACCAAATGCTCCATGTATGCGCTTACCTATTGTATACGGTACCGACCGCTCCATGTATGCGCTTACCTATTGTATACGGTACCGACCGCTCCATGTATACGCTGACCTATTGTATACGGTACTGACTGCTCCATGTATGCGCTTACCTATTGTATACGGTACCGAATGCTCCATGTATGCGCTTACCTATTGTATACGGTACCGACCGCTCCATGTATGCGCTTACCTATTGTATACGGTACCGACCGCTCCATGTATGCGCTTACCTATTGTATACGGTACCGACCGCTCCATGTATGCGCTTACCTATTGTATACGGTACCGACCGCTCCATGTATACGCTGACCTATTGTATACGGTACCGAATGCTCCATGTATACGCTGACCTATTGTATACGGTACCAAACGTTCCATGTATAAGATTACGTATTGTATAATGGTACCGAACGCTCCATGTATAAGATTACGTATTGTATGCGGTACCGAACGCTCCATGTATAAGATTACGTATTGTATATGGTACCGAACGTTCCATGTATAAGATTACGTATTGTATATGGTACCGAACGCTCCATGTATAAGATTACGTATTGTATACGGCACTGAACTGACCCACAAATGAAGCGGAGGTGCTTTTTCGCTGGTTCTTTCACAGACAACTTTATAGATGTCTATACCTGTGTATTGAAGTGCGCTCACCTTGCTGGACCGCCAAATAGTCCATGCTTGTTGTAACGTTTTCTAAACTTCGCAATTATTTGTTTAGAAACAACCCAAAGAGATTTACAGATTCGGTTCTTTACATTGTGTTGAGATCCATATTTCTGTTTGGGGCTATTTCTAAAAAACAAATTGCGCAGTTTGTCCATCCGTGGACCATTTTGCGGTCCAGCAAGGTGAGCCACTTCAATACGCAGGTATAGACATCTAATGTTGTATATTAGAGATGGGCCGAGACTCTCGGTCTCGGTCTCGGAAATCTCGGTCATTTTTGGCGATCTCGGTCTCGGTCTCGGTCTCGACTTTGGAATTTTCAAATTCTCGGTCTCGGTCTCGCAACTTTTAGGGCCTATTTTAGGCGAGACCGAGACTAGATTGAAATCGTGATTTCACAAGCAATTTCATGCATTTCCGCTGAGATTTTATCTGCTTATCATGAAAAAATTTCTCCTGCAGGGCGACTTTAGCCATGTAAAGTAGCAAATATAAGTCAACCACGATCGCCAAGTTTGGCGATCACGCTGCCTTGCAAACCAGCCAGCGTGTATCGCCAAATTTGGCGATGATCGCCAAGTTTGGCGATCCCCCGCTTCATTCCATGGGACCGCTCCATGTATAAGATTACGTATTGTATTCACCTTGCTCCATAAGAGGAGGTGCCAAGGTGTCATTTTCGCCCTCCACACCGATTTTTGAGTTGCAGTTATCACACACGCAAAGCACGCCGAAGCAATTACTTTTTCAAAAATATACCAAAATTGCAAAAAAAGTAATTGCTTCGGCGTGCTTTGCATGTGTGATAACTTCAGCTCAAAAATCGGCGAGAAGGGCGAAAACGGCACCTCCTCTTATGGAGCAAGGCGAATACAGTACCGACCGCTCCATGTACACGTATTGTGTATATATACGGTACCGACTGCTATCTAGGGTCTTCATACAGGGCGATTTATTTCTCCTGAACGATTTTGATTGCCAATTTTCAATAGTTTACCATGTACCGAATTCGCTCAAATTTTGCAAAATGCTGCAGTGGTAGTGAGAATTACAGCAGAGAACATAAAATTGAAATACATTTCAACATTTTTACCATAGTTTTTGACTACTGCTCTCCATCAAAATATCGGAAAACATGGCAAATGGCAATGCTACTGCATTTTTCCGACTGGTAAGCGGCTTTGTAGACCCTTTCCGTCTTTGCACCCCCAGAAAGAATTCGGGAGTCGTCAAATCTGGTGATTGTGGCTCATCAGCTGATGATGCATGCAGCACTGATGAGGCATGCGCATCACGCGCACGCCAATGTTTCTTTGCCTGTTGAAGGCTTAGCTTCCATATTGCTGAAACTATTTGGTCATAGGGAAAGAGCCGTTGGGCTCCAAAAAGAGGCTTTGAATTTGAATCATTGATTTAGCAGTAAAAAGTGGGAAGAAAAATCTCGCAATTTTGAAAGGAAGGGCGTAATTCTCACTACCAATGCAGCATTTTTAATTCGAAATTTTTATGGCAAACGCTCGCAATTATTGCAATTTTGAAAGGAAGGGCGTAATTCTCACTACCAATGCAGCATTTTTAATTCGAAATTTTTATGGCAAACGCTCTGGAATATGTGGACAAAATTTGAACGAAATCAGTGCAGGGTAACCTGTTGAAATTGGCAATAAAAATCGTTGCGACAGCCAAGCATCGTCACCTACGAATAACCGGTTCCCACCACTTTATGCAAACTCATCTACTCTACTCATATCACTTCAATATGCAAATACATACTACCTTGCACACCCACATACTAAACCCTATTTTTACCACTTCTACTATCTTGCGCCCGTAGCTCAGTGGACTAACGCGCTAACCGTTTAATTTTTCTTCCTCTAAAACCTCAATTCTATACGGTGACTGGGTTCGAATCCCGCCTCCCCCTCTCTTCTCTAAAACCTCAATTCTATACGGTGACTGGGTTCGAATCCCGCCTCCCCCTGCCCCCTCTTACCCGTATACGGTTACCGCCAATATACGGTACGCCTTCCTTCCTATAATCACTACTACGCCTCCTACTATTATTCCACAACACGTACATAAAAACACAACGTACGTAGGACCCTTAACTACCAGCAGGATACCCCCCTATACCCCCTGTTGAGCGAATTAACCATTCTAGGCTTACGGCTGAGGCCGTAAGGGCAAAAAGAC
>JASAMW010000616.1:0-12232 GCA_030247985.1 Epsilonema sp. ZAB3_2
ATGTACATGTGGTGACGTCAGTGCTATTCATATTCACGGTCGCGACGGTTACTTAGAAGAAAGTGAAACTCAAGAACCAGCGCCACAAAAAGCTAATGAGCCGTGTTAATTGCTGTCAAGGATTAGTCTTGACGCGAGCAAAAATATGCCAGTCTCAATCTGGACAAAACTTATCGCCATTCTGTGGCTAGCGACCCAGGTGACTCGCTTCTTTTTCTACTCGAAGGTATTTCCTTCTGTCACTAACCTGTCATCATGGTTGCCTGCCTGAAATGTCTGTATACCGTACTTTTCATTTATCTTCTCTTGGCTTGGTCTGCGGTGTTTCAAGCTACAGGTTAGTTGTCTCCACTGTTGTACCTGTTAGCTTCACTGCTTCGCTTTTTATGGAGCAAAGCTCTTATATATAAGAATCAATTAGGACATGCTTATTTGAAGGAGACGATGAAGATGACCGCATGAAGGCATACTTTGAGTATATGAACAAGCTCCACAGAAAATTGCTGTTACCCAGTAAGCCTTTCAGATTCATCGGTACGCTACATAATGTAGCTTATCGTAATTTTGAGTGTGTGTATCCCAATGTGTGTATACAATACAATAGAGACAGCATACAGTATAGCTTATATTACAAGTCTCAAGGTAAGCAATAGGCATTTTTTCGGGTTCGGGTTTGAAAAGCATGTATCCGCGGGTTCCAGAGGTCCGGGTCAGGTACTATACGAATTTACTGTATACACGTCCTGTACATACGTATGTAGTGTACCAACCTACCCGTACAGTAATTACGTGCATACGTACATGTACATGCAGTAGAATAGCTCTGCAGACTTTTACATGACAATTACAAAACAAATCGCAAACTAAATACAAATTGGGGTGTCGAAGCGAACTGTAGTGTAGAGGTGGAAATCATATCGTTTAGAAGCAGGCTTGTAGATCAGCTTTTGATGGCTATGGCTAGGCTAGGGCTTGATGTAGGAGTGGCTATGGTTTACATATAGGGTAACATGGGGGAAAGTGGGCCACCCAACGAGATCTCCAGAACCATAGCCTGGAACAAGGCAAGTAATATACCAAAAGATAGGTCTTTTAAAGCTGGTTAAGGGTGCCAAGTATGACCAAATTGCTAAGCTTATTTAGAGAGTTATTAGCAATTTTGCCAGGTGGGGGAAAGTGGGCCACCCAAGCATTTTTTGAATTTTGAGTCTGCCTGACCAGTTTTCGAGTTGCGGCTGGTTCCATCAGAAAGAACAGAGACAGGGGAAGGTTTCTCAGTGCAGCTGCTTATTGGTTGCCCAAAAAACTAGGGAAAAATAGGTCACAGACGAAAACAGAAAAGATCGCTACTATAGCCACAATATGTATTAGTATGGTGGGGGAAAGTGGGCCACCTGAGCATTTGTACACATTTTTGGCCTGCATGCTCACTTTTCTCATTGTACCTGGAAGCAGAGGAAAGTTGAGTGTGTCCAAATGCAGCTACTCGAATAATTAGGCAAAAATACTACAGATAATAGAGCTAGGGAGCCACGCCTTTCCAGGCAATAGTTCTTAGTATGGTGGGGAAAAGTGGGCCACTTTCGATTTTAAAATACATAAAGATTCAGCTAGGAAATAGAAAATCTAAAAAAAATTTTGAAAATATAGACCACAACAACTTGATACTACTTTGCCATGCTTCATTATGGAGAGGTGGCTCACTTTCCCCATCCTTCATCACAGTGGAAGGGTGGCCCACTTTACCCCACTAAGTACTGAAATTGTTTTTTGCTATATCTCCCGTACCAGTGGGGCGAATTGGTTGAAATTTGGAATGGAGGTAGAGTACCATGCCCCCTTGCCTCCCACACATCGGGTGTTCCATTAAAACCTACAGGGTGTATTTACGCACTGTCCAAAATTTGACCATTTTCGACCTCTCGCAGAAAAACGTCAACCAGTGAAGTTGATGTTTCAGCAAATAGTGAAGTTAGTACCTCAAAAGAAAGAGGAGAGTTCAAGGATCAGAATGGTACCATGGTTGTTCGGGTTTCTCCTGTTCATCATGGAGATATAGTAGCAAGTTGAAGTTGGGTGGCCCATTTTACCCCGTGGCCCACTTTCCCCCATGTTACCCTACTACCTACCTCAATGACTGTAATCTCTACATTCTGCAGATAAAGCTGCTGGAAGACTCATCCAAGGAAAGCCAGCTGATTGGCTAAACCAGCATCTCTCTTCCATCAAAAGAAGCCATCGAAGCAGGCGATATCATCACTGGACAAATAATTGGGCCGACCGTCATATGTGAGACACTGGCTGGAGCGCTGTATTGTTCATATATGTATCCTTGGTAGCACACTGCGACAGTACTTCAAAACGTCTTAGAATTATTTACTCCATATTACCCTAGATAAATCTCATCTTTTATTCATAACTATTCTCACTGGATTTTGTACTTTTTCATTGATCTGTTAATTTCGAATTCGTTTGTTTGCTTCATAACACGGCTTGAAATTTTCGAATACTATAATGGTTGATCAGGACCTGAATCAGTGCCAGCCAATGCGTCATTCAGTGCCGTCCGAAGGTGCGAATAAGGTCGCCGAAGGAAGCGATGCCATTATGCGGATGATGGATGTTCGGCATCTTCTTGCGAAGAGTGCAGGCGCATGCGACTGGGATGCGAATGTGTGTCACTCTTGGCTTACTCGACGGATCTGCTCCTCGTACGTAGGCTGTCGCCGGCGCTTCCTTTGTCTCACAGAAAGATTCCACCATCCTACAATAAAGTCATACCAAAAATATATAATCCCTGTATAGAGATATCTATATCTATATGTAATATCTCTATACAGGGATTATATATTTTTGGTCATACAATACCGTACATAGCAAACCTCGCAGTCATTATACAGTAATCACTGCGATAAGTAAGCAAAAACGCAAAGATGCTGTTCGAGTACAATGACCTTTCTCCGATTTGAGAGATGGAAATCCACAGTGGCAGTCAATGTTTCCCCTAGTCACTTCTCTTTTACGTCAATTTTTTCCCACCAATAGCGCAACTTCAGCGGCGGAACATAATGACGGATGAATAGTACCAAGAGCCCATACCGTTAGAGAGTAAGACACAAGGCTTTAGTACTGAGAAATAGGGCAGCAAAGCTTATTGGCTGGCTGTCACAGCTTCAAATATGGCTACAGATTCAAAACTTAGCTCACGCAAATGCTGAAAGTCTCAGCTTTTTCATGGTGCAAAAATTATTCAGATCCGACCACGGCAAGTGGTCAAAACTTTTGATTCTTTGAAGCCAGGTTATGCGCGAAATACGCGCCCCCGAAAAACAAAGCTGTGACCGCCGGCCCCGCAATTGCGATCCAGCAGTCACAGCGGTGGCACGCAATTGCGGCTCCACTAGTCCGCGATGAGTTTGCTGGATCGCAATTGCGTAGCCACAAGTCCGCGATGAGTTTCCTGGCACGCAATTGCGGGGCCACCAGTCCGCGATGAGTTTGCTGGTAGAGGCGACACCGCTGCACTGCTGGATCGCAATTGCGGGGCCGCCGGTCACAGCTTTGTTTTTCGGGGGCGCGTATTTCGCGCATAACCCGGCTTCAAAGAATCAAAAGTTTTGACCACTTGCCGTGGTCGGATCTGAATAATTTTTGCACCATGAAAAAGCTGAGACTTTCAGCATTTGCGTGAGCTAAGTTTCGAATCTGTAGCCCTATTGGAAGCTGTGACAGCCAGCCGATAAGCTTTGCTGCCCTATTTCTCAGTACTAAAGCCTTATGTCGCACTCTCTAACGGTATGGGCTCTTGATAGTACCTATATAGTGCAACCAGCTTCGTCATACGCCACACATTTTATAACTCAGGATCCAGCCATCGCACAGCAAAGCGGTCAAAAAAGCCACGGCTAATTTTCAGCGGGATTGCCAATAAAAAATCGCTTGAAATCTCCGATTTCGAAATGTGCGCAGACTCTGTAGACATTTGGCAACGCCACGCAAACCACGACACCCCACGACCCTGTACGCCCGATGCGCATTTTTATCATCTTTGACACGCAAGCGTATTTCTAGCATTTTATTTGATTTATCGGGCGTTTGCGAGGTTTAGAATTGCCCAATGGTCTACGCTCATTTTGCCGATTTCAGTGCATAAGGTTATCGGCGATATCTCGCCACAAAGAGCACCTAGAGACAAGCGGTTTTTTTAATTGGCAATCCCGCTGAAAATTAGCCGTGGCGTTTTTGACTGCTTTGCTCTGCTGCGATGGCTGGATCCTAAGTTATAAAATGCGTGGCGTATGATGAAGCTGGTTGCACTTTAGTACCTCTTTGCATAGTACTTTCTTGTTTTTTTCCAATTTTTTTCGTAAAAACCACCACTATATACGAAAATGCATTTATTTTGGAACAGTACAAAATTTTGGGACGAATGGGACAAAAAATCTTTTGTCCCAAAAGTTGTACGTCCCTCCCCCCAATCAATCAGTTATTTTGTATGGGCAAACAGTCACTGATGTCCCAAAATTAGTACGGTACTTTCCAACTGATTGGAAACGCCGTTTGTCCTAAAATTTGTACATCCCAAAATAAAGGCGTACTTATATGTACAGCAAAGACCAAAACTTGGTGAGTCCCAGCCAGTTATGGCCTCTTTCACACTATGTACGTCAGGGTGCCTTGAGATAGTACTGTACAAGTTTTGGTGTATGCCCGATCGGGTTATGCAAACAAAGTCGACCAATTTGCTCGGGTTATATTTCGATATCAGGTTATACAACAAACTTTACAGTAGCTGGTGCAAGAGTACCCAAATTGAATGACGCCAACCACAACAATACGAAGATACACAGGCTACGTATTCCTCTATTTCGTTCGTCGGAGTCGGCTACCTACTTAATCGATGAGTGATGATCAATGATCGGAACGACAGAGAGGCACCGACGCCCAAAGTCGTATGTAGGCCTATGTGTAATGTATGTAGCATATGCACAGTATACATGCAGTTTTGTAATAGTGCTGTGCACATACGTGGCCGCAGATTGTTAGTTTTTTAGGGTGCTAAGCTAAGAGCGACACGCTGTGACCATGTTATGTATAGTATAGACTTACTCAATTGACACCAAAGGACATGGCTTTGAACTGGAAGCAGATTTGCAGGTTGCGGTGTAGAACCATTGCTGCTGTGAAGAACTCTGAATTATCGTCACTCTTGGACCCGCCAAGCCTCAAACATACTTACAGACTACAGTATGTACAGGGTGTATCAGAATAAACTCTCCGGGTGTTTGTGCCTATTATTCCTCAACGGAGCATTCGATTTCAGTACGCTGTTTTGTATTTTGTAGCTAAAGGCTTCTACAATTGAGCAGGCAAAATTTCAGCTCCATAGTCCCTCTATCAAGGAAGTTATGAAGGCTCAAACTTTCGGACACAGTAATTTACTCTTTTTTCACTATGGGGAAAAACATCGAAGGACAAGGTCAGCACTCCACAGCTGAGTTTTTCAATTTTTCTTCATCTACCGCAGCAGCCTCTATTGGGTACTTATATGTTTACTCTATTTAGGGTATTAAGTATCCTTTTGCGTGCATGGTTTGTTTTGTTTTACCTTCTGCTACTGTAATGTTTCGTGTATTGCCCCCCCTCGAATATAGCCCCCCCCTCGTATATAGCCCCCCTAATCGGTGCCTATCGTCATTTGTACTCGTATATAGCCCCATATCAGAGACTGCGAAAAACGACGAAAACGAAGATTTCTACAGCTGAAAGCAGCGGTTTCGACGTGTTTCTAGCCGTAGCAGTTGATGGCAATTCATTTGGGACAGTTTGGGAGACATTTTGGTTTTCACCCCTCTTGACCACCCCTTCAGACATGGCCGATCATAGCCCAAAATGATAATTTTTGCGCAAGAATAGCTTGTTTTATACCACTTCAGCTTGAAAACATGCAAAATAAACCAGAAAAACGAGTTCAGGAGGTCAATAAACCTTACTTTGGTCACTAATGCAAAATGCCCTTTTATATAGCCCCCCTTTTGTATAGCCCCCTCTCGAATATAGCCCCCCCCCTAATCGGGGCTTACCGATCATATAGCCCCAGGGGGCTATACACGAAACATTACAGTATATAGCCTACGATGTGCACGTGAAAAAGAAAGTTTGCTTGCTTGCTAGCAGATTTAGTTCTGCCACATAAGGCCTATAGCATATCCTCGATTTCTGAGGTCAGCCTTATTGAGCCGCTTCCTGTTGACCTAGAAAGTTGAAATTTTGCTTGGGCCTTGGCTACATACTGCAAAAGACCGCAGTGAAAAGTGACGCTCCGTTGTGAGGTTATAAGCACAACACCCGGAGAGTAAATTATGATACACCATGTATATAGTATAATCGTATAATTATGCTCGATAGCTATGTATGTCACGGCGAAGGCGAAGACACAGCAATGTGAGTCAGCTTACTTTTTGCACTTGTGAGATTCTCCCACTTGTATTCAGTGGGACAAAGATCCTCTTCCACGTAGTGAAATGTCTACAGTCATCATACCAAAAACAATATTGTTTTACATAAATTCGGTGTTGGGCCCAGTGACACTTGGACCTGTGACAAAGCCATTTTTGTCGTACTGTACTTCCCTTGGGCATAGTGACACTGAGGCAGAGGGCGCTAGGCGTCCAGTTCGGCCTAGCGCCCTGGGCCGACTGACTTGTACGGCCTAATGACCGTAGAGAAGACCATATTGACGTACGCAATAGTGTAGTATGCATGCACAGTTGTAAGTGTTGCGTGTACGTACAATATGTCTTCGTACATTACATGCTTCATTTGCTCTACCTTGCACGTTTGTGTGCGTGCGTAAAATAAAGCGTGTCGTACATGTAAATTAAGGCAGGCATACCCGGGAAACCGTACGCTGTTGATTAGCTTCTTTTGCAGCAGTAGCAACAACCAAAGTCGCTGAAAATAATTATTATTCAAGTCTCACATAACATTATTGTGTACTTACTGACCAAAAATAACGATAACAAACAGATTTTTCTTCACTTACCGCAAAATACAGCGAAGAGCATGAGGTTTAGCGCTAATCCTGACAGCATTATTAAAATCGTTATTATTGCTGGAACGGAGCTTTATTGTGGAAAAATAAAGGCCTGTGATTTGATTGCCCAAATAGAAGGAGTTTCAGCCGTACAGTACACGACGTGGGCGGTGGGTGCGCCAGTTAAGCTTCTTTCGCCTACTGGATTCTGTATGCTATGTACTGCGACTTGAATGGAAAAAGAAGGAAGTATTTCGGCTTAAGCGAATGGTGCAACTATGACGCAAGTAGGGAATCACCCATGGACAGGATGATCCATCCGCTTTGTGCGCTAGATTTCATCGCCATTGTTACTTCTCAAAGCAGAATCAATTAGATTATCACCCAAATTCCAGCAGGATTTTTTTGAACGCCGCGCTGATTACTTTTGTGTGAGATGGCCGGAACACAAGGAGCAAAAAAGGAGCTGGATCCCAGTCGGTGTGGAAGAGAACGCAAGCGAAGGAAGATGAGAGCAGTTAGTAATCCCAGATGAATGGAACGCGCATCCATCCATGATCCTGTCGCGAATAAAACCACCAGGCGAGAACACATAAAAGTAACATTGGGCGCTCTAATTATAGAAGCCTTCCACACCTATTAACGCCACTTATCAATCCTTTTGGACCTTGTGCCTGGTTGTTGCCTACCCTGCCACTCTCAACTCTCTGTTGATTGCAAACATTGAATTGGCAGCTCCACTTTGACTTAGTATATCCTCAGTAGTGAAAACATCCTGTACGTACAGCAAGGCTGCAGTGTGGAGTGTTCTGTTTTCTGTGCATGTACATTACAATGTACAGTACCCATGTACATTCGATAAATTACGTAAATACCTAACCTATAGTAAAGTAACTGCTAGCAGAGATAAACTTCAAGCAGATCAATCGAAGGTACATTCCAGTTCAGCAGTTTAGCATTTTTCCTTTAGCTAGAATATCTATCATCTGATGTAAGTACAGTGCGGTAAGAGTAGTACAGTATCAGCGCGCTTTCTTGCAATAACCTATTTACTGGAATCTTCGGGAGAGGGATGTAGGCCTACCTCAGAAGATTTAGTATCCAGGAGGAAGAAAGAAAATCTAAATCGAAACGAAGTCATTGAAGCCCTATTGCCGAAAAGAAAGTAAATCTCCCGTCTTGCTTTAGCCATACAGGCAATCGTCTGCTTGTGTTAAACTATGTACACGTGATGGAAGGAAAACCCTTGTAGTGTACGTAAGTAGTACAGAATACTCGCACTTGTACTAGTTCATATATCTGCGACATAGATCTGCTGTGTTTTGCTTAATCCATTGTAATCTCATTACAGAATCTTCGCTTGCATACGGTAGCTGTCCCATAAATTACATCCTGTTCTATGCTAGCAAAATGGTCTATGTAGTGTATGTAGGTAGGCTAAATCCGTTAAAACTATGCAAAGAATTTTACTCAAATTTTGCCTCTCGCAAGTTTTCGAATTGTTACAAGACCGAAGACCCGCGCCACTCAACCTCCAATATCTTTTCGAGGCGTGCGTTCCCTCCCATAGTATAGACAGTTTAAAATGCAGAAGGCTGTTAGGCGATGAAAAAAATATGAGCTCCTCTTATGATCGAACCTGAAAGCATTTTGCAGAGTAGACATATGAGCCTGAGGTGTTGGGTACTATTGAAATATGCATTCTCCTACGTATAGGCTATTTTTCAGATGAGAAAACGCGAAGTGCTTCCTTCTTGACAGGCCATTTTATCTTCACTTTGCACGGCGTTCGGGATGTACGTAGTATGTAGTGCACAGTCCTGTACTGTAGTAAAGCCGTCACAGTCGCTGTTGTTCCATCACATCAAGTTGTATTGTAATAAACGCTTAGCTAACTTCCTCCAAACAAAGAAACACCACCCTATAGTCGGCGTGTCCATTGAAAAAATTCGGAATATTTCGTTGTCATAGAATAGAACCCGTTTTTTGCGTACATATTGAAATGTCATTTACTTCTAGCAAGGATCCATGAACAAGAATAGAATCTTGCATGGCCTGCGCAGATCGATCCCTGACCGGAAACGTCGTCTTAGAAATAACCGATAATTTACATGCTGGATCGTACATATAAATGTACGATCGTGTATGATAATGTACGATCGTGTATATGAATGTACGATCGTATATATAAATGTACGATCGTATATAAAAATGTACGATCGTACATAGAAATGTACGATCGTGCATAGAAATGTACGATCGTACATTTTTATATACGATCGTACATTTATATATACGATCGTACATTGATATATACGATCGTACATTATTATACACGATCGTACATAAAAATGTACGATCGTATAGTTGATTATCTGCGCTCGAAAAGCGCGCGCAATCTCCAAGCACACAAGCTCGCTCTCTCTTCACAGAAACGAAAATATGGCCGAATTTTGCCTATTTTGTCATGTGCATACCTTGGCCGTTAGTAGCTGACGCCATGCTGATGGTTGGAAAGCTGAGAAGAAGCACCAAATCTTGTTGACATAGATAGCGAATGCTTATTGATGCCAGTAGACGACAAGTGAACACGAAAATACTTTGGAAACTTCCCTTACTCTGCGGTCTGCTTGGAGATTGCGCGCGCTTTTCGAGCTCAGATAATCACCTATTTTTATGTACGATCGTATATATAAATGTACGATCGTGTATAATAATGTACGATCGTGTATATAAATGTACGATCGTGTATAAAAATGTACGATCGTACATTTTTATGTACGATCGTACATTTCTATATACGATCGTACATTTATATATACGATCATACATTTCTATTTGCGATCATACATTTCTATTCACGATCGTACATTTATATATACGATCCATCATGTATATGATCGATTATTTATTCCTTCGGTTATTTCGAGGACGACGTTTCCGGTCAGGGATCGATCTGCGCAGGCCATGCAAGATTCTATTCTTGTTCATGGATCCTTGCTTCTAGTAAGTTACAGTAACTTTCAGAAGAGTCTTCTGGCTTTAGGCTTACCATGAAATCCTGAGAAAATACATACATCCCCCTACGCATAGACACCCCGAAAATAAACGGGCGCTGTCTATGCGCCGCGTACAAAGTGCGGCGCGCGCGCGTAGACAGTTGCGAAACGCGCGCCAAATTCTAGTCCGCTTCTTTCGCACTTGTCTACGCGCGCGTGCCGCACTTGTACGCGGCGCATAGACAGCTCTCGTTTATTTTCGGTGTGTCTATGCGGAGGGGGATGTAGGTATTTTCTCAGGATTTGAGGGTAAACCTTCTTCATTCCAGTCAATATACATGAACGTCGCGAAAACGTTTGCGCGACTTTGAAATCTCCGCATTCTCATCTCAATCAAGGCTCTCTCATGCTGAACATCACGGGTTTATGTAACGTAACGTATGTACTATGCACATTTTCAGTACAAAAGGGTCGTGGCTAATTTGTTAGTGTCTCTGTAATCGCCATGAAACCTTCACCGAGCGATAGCAATTCTAGTTTGCATAGCCATCTGCGTAGACAACTTAACTTACGTTCCGCGTGGAGACCAGTCACTGCTTCATCATTGTCCACACAGCGCCAAGCCAATGTCGAATGTCACGCGCGCTATAAGCTCTGTTGCCCCCTCCACACGGTGAGTCTTCCCTGTCCCAGAATACTGTGTGCAAAAGGTAAAGTTGTCTATGCCGATGTCTACGCAAACTAGGATAGGATTGCTATCTCACCGGTGAAAGATTCAGGGCAGTGCGCTGTAAGGAGTGCAATTACACCTCACTTTTGCGAACATCAAAAAGACTCATTTTCTATGGCAAACGACTTCAGTTTTTTTAATAATATGAGAATAAGGCACATAGACGCGAGAAGAAGACGGCTTTATTCACTAATTACTGGTGCTGCAACGCTGAGACATGTATGTAGACTTTAGCGTGCGATTGTGTACATACTACTAGTAATTATACTAGCTGATGTAGCGCAGCCGCAGCGTGCTTTCAAAGCTGCTCTACAATAGCTCTTACGTAACTCTACTCCTGTAGAAAGATAGTACATTACAATACTGTAGAATCGCCGTTGACGCGATCCCTGAGTTTAGTATGGCGCGCGTACGTCTATTTTGCGCGGTGCGTTTTTAGGTTGCTTGGATGGATTGTGTATGATATGCCTATTAAATTCTCGTGTCGCTCACGGCGTCATAAAATGTACTGGATGGATGGATGAGCGTCCATTAGGAGCGGAAATTCTCGCTTCAAGTTTCCTTTTTGACTTGTGATTGTTTGTGCCCAAATCGATTAGGGCTAATTACTGCTGTTTCCAAGCTCTCGAGCAGCTTGTAATCACAGGCAAAAATGTCGCAGCTTCAGGTGTGCGTTCAAGTGTTGAAGCCAACGCAATCCGCATTGCCAGTGCGCTTACGCCTACTATTATGGATTTCAACTAAGCTCAGATGTTGTAGTGTTTTTATTTCAGTGATGGACGTGTGTGTGGAAGTGTTCCAGCTGTTCTCCAATGGAACGGACGGCGCGTATTTGGCCGTCACTTGCTGCGTGATTGAGCTGGTGCTGTTGCCCAGCGTGTGCGCGCTCGGCTTTTGCGCTAATCTCATCTGTGGCTCCGTCTTTGTCATGGCTTACTGCAGTCGTCGCATCTCGAAGTTGCAGCAGGCGCGACAGGCGGGTGCAGGGCGACGTCTCCGCTCCTCCTCCACTTCGTCCTCCATTCTTCCCTTCCTCATCGCTCTGATCGTATTCGATACCATGCAATTATCTCTTTCCGTTGTTCTGCTCGTATTTCCGTCTCTTATCAGCTACTTTAGCCTCCTGCCGCAGCGACAGACGGCAAACCCCATGTTGCTCAGCCGCCTCAATAATGTCACCATCTACAGCGTCGTCTTTCTTTATCCGCTCTTGCTGACAGCCAACTATTCCTCAATTGGCACCATCATCCTTATCTGCGTTCAACGATTCTTTGCCATTTGTCATCCGGTGCGCAGTCGACGTTACACTTGGCTTCGACGCTCAAAAGCCGGAATTCTCGGCGTCGTCTTTACCGCGTTTCTCCTCAACGTCATTCGCTACTGGGAATTTCGCATTCGAACAATGAGCCAAGCAATACGTTGTTATATGTAACGCTTTAACGATTCGTATTGCTCGTTGAGATAACA
>JASAMW010000617.1:0-77348 GCA_030247985.1 Epsilonema sp. ZAB3_2
CAAACCCGGCAACAGTGAGGCTTTGGCCGGCGTACAGTGCCGACTGGAGGGAGCGGAGCTGTGGAAGAAGTTTCACGAGCTCGCAGCCCAAATGATCACCACGAAGTCTGGACGGAAAGGAATCAACAGCCAACCATGCATTTGTAAATTTTAATGTAGGTACTGCTGTTATGATACGTAGGTGGCATTGCGGCATGTACAAGTATAGTGCCCTACAGTACAGTACATTTACAGATGCGATGCACTGTACTTACCAGTACAGGCGACCGTTTTACGGTGGGGTTCGCCCTGCCACCCAGGTGAAAGGGCCGGCTTTGTGCTACCGTTGGCCGGGTTTACCCCGCATTACTAAATGCTACTTACCGTATTTACCGGTGAATAACCCCCGTTCATACCCCCCCCCCCCCCCCCCAATGCATAGCCCCATATGGGCAAAACATAAAAAATGCCCAATGCATAACTCTCAAGCCCACTGGAATATTTAGCAGGGAAGATTAGTCCGTGCTTATACTGAGGGCGTTACGTCGAATAATCATATACGCGTTGTTTAGACCTGGTGCACGCACAGTATAAGCACGGACTAATCTTCCCTGCTAAATATTCCAGCGGGCCTGAGTGAACGCCCCCTAGGCATACCCCCATATGTACTGTACAGTACCTGAACCTACCTATGTAAGCTGGTCATATGGTAGCCATAGCCACTCCCACACCAAGCTAAGATGCCTATAAGCCTGCTTGGGGGTGTATTGTACTAGAATACTCCTGTTTTCACCGCAATTATGCCCTAAAACACGTGCTTTTGACCTAAAAAGTATGCCTCTGTGCACCTCTCAAAAACATAAAAAATGCCCCACAGTGTCATACTGCCATTGGATACGATCTTGACTTTTTCTGCTGATTGTTACTGTAATTATAATTATGACATATTGGTTTCACCAGAGGTGCGTACGCTAGGTGCTAGGTACTGTAAAGTTTGGTGTATAACCCGATATCGAATATAGCCCGATATCGAATATAACCCGAGCAAATCGGTCGACTTTGAATTTCAGTATTTTGTATTACCCGATATTCACCACGCGCCAAATGCTTCAATAAGCTGTTTTATGCTGAAATAAGCAAGTTTGGTATATACCCCGATATTTTGTATTACCCGATATCGAGTATACCCCGAGCAAATTGGTCGACTTTGTTTGTATAACCCGATCGGGTAATACACCAAACTTTACAGTACGCTTGAGAGGAGGTACAAAGAGGGGAAGTTTGAGAATTTGAGCACTGTGCGGTCAGATGGGGACGTCCCGTGCTGCACTGCATGTTCGACTCAACGCACTGGCCGTCCAATTTTTCAGGCTTATGCTTCTCTTGTCCTCGAATCTCTTAATAGAGTACATACTGCCGCGCTTGACTAGTTCCATCCTGTCCTGGGGTATGTTAGATACAGGTGCATCTGTAATGGTGAACGCATATGTGTGTTGTGTAATATTGGTTGCCCTGCGCTGTTACGCATATGTACGTACGTAAGTAGTACCACGAGCTACCGTAATCTTCCCCTATTATGTAGGTATCACCATAAATTTTTTGGCGCTCACCCACCTATCAATTCGTTGACGAATAAAAGACGGCCGTTTGTGCGGGAGCAGCGTCTCGAATCGGCGGCTCCTGGGCGTCTTTTGGCTAAAAATCGCCTCATTCTCACGACGGGGTGACAATTTCTCTGCGAAGAAAAGAAAGGGGGAAGATCACAGACAATCTGCCGTCCAATTTGTGCCGCGGCGCGATATTTTGACGACTTCTCAGTGTAATGCGGCTACGGCCGTCTAAATGCCTCGTTTAGAAAACATCAATGAACGTGCGACGGCATGCATGCATCTGCACTACATACTCATACGTACGTTATACATAGAGTTGTGTGTGTGTGTGTGTGTGTGTGTGTGCGGCTCTGGAACTTGAAGGAGAGGACAATCGAAGTCTGCGATCAGCGGCCTCAGTTTTAGTTTGTGCAATAGGCGGACGCTACGAAGCAGACCACACCGCGTGCATTCATATACCTAGATGCATTTCCTGCCGTGTTGTTGAGGGCACGGCTCGCAACTCTATGGACCAGTTGCGCTAAGAATTATGAATGGTCGCAAGCAAACCCCTCTGTGCTAAAAAAAATTGCAATACAGGAGGGTCTGCTTTTGGGACGACCCATAATTCTTATCGCAACTGGTTCATATTCAACTCTATAGGTACCGTATATTCGCCTAGAAGTTGGCGAAGTGATCGATGCAGTTTCACGACAACGGCAATATCACTGGCGATATGCGCCATGCTAATGCCTCCACTACAGTGCATAGTACATATAGCTGCTCACGATTTCAGTTGACGTACTGTATATGTAGGTCATATTGCACGCATTATCGCGCTTACTGCTTGGTGCTTCCACGAAGCAGCATCCATGCTTTTGATGTCTTGTCTATTTTGGAATAGTGACAGAGGACTGAGTATGCAAGCCATGTTTTGAGGCTGATTGCAGCGCCTTCTGTCGCTGAATTTTGTGCCATCACTTCGTACATACATACTATGCATGCGTATACGACCATAACCATATACAGCATGCGTGGTTAGCTGAACAGTAATGAATGAGTGAGTGGCTGTTGGTTTGGAAGTGGCCGTTTGCATGAGACGCTTACGCATGTTATGTATACGTACGTACTGTACAGTGCTTGCTAAGGCGAGAAGAGAAGCAATCGCAGTTCTCGCATGGAAGCCTCGAAAATGTGAAAAATGTTGGGCGCAATGGAAGTGGAAGTATGTATGTGTAGTGGTAGTGGGGAGATGTTTCTGAGTCTTTTGTCTCTGCCTGTCTTCTTGATTATTTGCTGATATCGAAATCCCCGCGGGAACCGTTTCAATGCCGTGTAAATTTCCTTTCTAACCTGATTAATGCCGGCGTGGATCGTTCGTCCGCCACCGGCAGGAAGTGGCGACACTGACAAAACATCGCCCACTTCTGCTTCTGCTTCTTCTTTCTCTGACTTCTCCCTCTACCGATTACTACGGTATTCCGCAGATGACATAAGCAGGCGCCGTAGCCACACACCACCTGTACATATGGTCGGCCCTTGAAACGGATGCGAAACGTGCGTAAGCTTGGTTGCCGCTTCCTTCGCCTGACATTTCCTTTCCTGTATACGCTTGAAGTGGGGGTTTAGCCCACTTCCGGCATTGGGTACACGTATGTACGTACGTACATCTGTTTTTTGATGACGTAATTCGCGAACGGCTCATCCGGAAATTCGGGTTTGCTCATTTTCGAGATGACACCCTTTTTCTGTCGTTTCTGCCGAGCGATAAACCGAGAAGAAAACAGATTTGAGCTAATTCTCGCCACAGCCGCCCGCCTCACCCTCTCCCCTGGGAGACGCCGCAATTTCGCTGAAGTGCGCTATTAACGCCAAAACAATGGCGCAATAGCATGTCAATCTGATGCTTCATCCCTCAATTCCCCAAAACCATGCCCACCTACAGCTTCTTCTCTTCCCCCTATTGGCGTGTTCTAGATGCAATATTTATTTCGGCCTACCCTACATCACAGGCATAGTACCTACCTACGTATGCGTTACGTACTTACGATTACACACATGCATATGTACAAGTCATGGAATCTGATCTGTACACGTTTTCGTGGGTGTACATACAGCTCGCACCCTGTATGTTGAACATCTGCGTACACAATTTGTAGGCCTACATATATTTACACAACATTCACGGGAGTGCGTACATGAAGATTGTAAAATCCTACAGTTACCGTACATGTTTAGGGGTACATCGTGATCGCCCTACCATACGTATGTGCATGGTAGTACAGAGTGTACGTACAGGCCCTTGCGTTCACGCTTTATTTCTGGCCGTTTCTCATGCTTTTGGCTTGCCCAAAGGGGCGCCTCGCATTGTTGGAGGGCCAACTGGGGTGGCGAACCATTTTTCTTCCACATTATTTGTTTGACTATCTTGTCGGAGACAAAGTCGGGTCATTAGTCAGTTTGGAGGCCGGATGCGTATCTGTGCTGCCATCGGTCGGGCAGAAACGAAACCGCAATCTCCGACATCCGTAAGCAGTTGATCCCGCCCTAAGCTCTTGCGTAATCTCTGCGCAAAAAGCCATTGGCTTACATACTTGAGCGGATATTCGGATCAGGTCAAGAAACTACCGTAATCCTCGGCCGCGTTTTCTTTGGCGGCGGCATGTGGCTCTTCGCTTCCCCCTATCCTATCCCCCGTCGCTAATCCTTTTTCGATTTTTCTCTCAGTTAGGCCTTTTTTGGCCCTGATGCGGGTGTTGCACTGAGAAGCGTTCCGTCACATTAGCAAGAGGGCCCTCGGGCTTCCGAGTCCTGTCATGCGCAAGCAGAGCCAGAGATAACGCAGCTAATGTATGTGTAAGTACATGGAGAAACCGGCGGCATGAGTTATGGCTCCGCCGCCGCCGCGTCTTAAAATACTGCCGTGGCTCAATTGCCCGATTAAGACCCTCGCGCCACTCTTGACACGCGAGCACTGGCTATCACTGTATGCACACGCTGACTCTGCGTTAATCCCGGCTTCCACTCAAATTTCGAAGGTCGTTTGTTTGCTGTCAGTTTAGCGATTAGATTTCGCCTCGCCTTTGCTCGAAAAGGCGCTAGAGAAAGCATCAAAGTAGCCAAGGGGAAAAATCACTTCCGAAAGCCCCTGGAAATGGCTTTTCTAAAATGCTAAAGCGACGCATCATCCATAATGCCAGGGCTATCCATTCTCAACCGCAGTTGAGCAAATAAAACTCTCGCTACTATGACTTTTCTGTACGAGAAACAAAACTTACCGTACCCTACTTAGGTACATGGGTCTTTTCGTGCATGTTGACATTTACTAAATACAATACATTAGATAGCACCTGCAACAATACTACATACCAACAAGCGACTTTGATGATTTACAGGGTATGTTATGTGTGTATGCAAAAGCTAACCAGTGTATGTACGTGTGTGCATAATTTGTACATGACTACGTACATGCGTAGAAACGCTAGTACAGTAGCGCACGACCTCCTGCTCCTGACCAATGCTATTTTAGGCGAATGTTTCCGACGCTGAAAGTGGGGTTTTTGGGCTGCGAGCACCTCACCAAGTATGCGGTATTTGTGGATATTGTACCGGTGGACAGTAAGCGCTATCGCTACGCCTATCACCGCTCGTCGTGGCTGGTAGCAGGGAAGGCGGATCCCCCGTCTCCGGCCCGTCTTTATCTCCATCCTGACAGCCCCTGCAGCGGTGACCATCTCTCCAAGCAGATGGTCAACTTCGAAAAACTCAAACTTACCAACAACGAAATGGATCGCCACGGACATGTACGTAAGTACGGTACCGTAAAGTCCGACGTACTTAGGTACATACGGTAGCACGTACATAGCTAAATACTGTATGGTACATAATTACATAATGGCACCATGTGGGTTGTATAGGGTAGGGTAGGTACCCACATGTAGGGTAGGTTCAGGTTGCTACAGGTACGGTAGGTTTACTACATTCAGCCGATGTTTGGGAGATTTGACTGCTGATTTACAATGTAGGTCATTTTTTCCAGATTATTCTCAACTCTATGCACAAGTACCAGCCGCGAATTCACATAGTGAGAGAGGAGGATGGTCGGCCATTGACGGAGGCGGATTTTCGCAATCAGACGGTGCAGTTCAAGACGTTCGTGTTTCCGGAGACAAGCTTCATGGCGGTGACTGCCTATCAGAATCAGCTGGTAAACGCGACGATTCACCTTTACTGTACATGTCGCGGTGCCATAAACGGTTTGTTCATTATTTTCCAGATAACCAAGCTGAAAATTGATAGCAATCCGTTCGCTAAAGGATTTCGCGATTCGACGAAACTGGACTTGGAGTAAGTTTCAGTTCGATCATGAATCGATGTAGTATAGTACTATGCAACGCAGTGCGTATGCATGCATACATACATACATACTTACACCACTGCTCTGCTACACTGTTGTCTACTTCAGCTACGGTGATCCGTACGCATTCGGCTCCTTCGGAAGCATGTGCGCTGGACGGTTCGGCTATGGAAATTTCGGCGCTGGCGCCCCCGGACCATTCGGCATCTATCCACGACTCGGCATCGATCAAATTCTCAGAGCCAAAGGTACTACTGCAGTATACCCGTCTATGTAACTTTGCTCGCTTTGTCCGTACGTGTACACAACACACACAGTGCGAACGAACGTATAACAGGGCCTGTGCTCCATACTGTACATATGTACTTGTATGTACGTACATACAGTAGACAGACGTATTACCTACGTATAGTAGTACATTACAGTGTACACATACATACATTCTGTTTTGCTCCGCATCCACTGCATCTGTATCGAACATGTATGTACATGACTTGTTCATGTTCCAGCTGCGGCAATGATGCACCATCCTGGCTCTTCCTCCGGCAGCCCGTTCCTGTTCGGTCCTCCGCCTCCTTCTGCCGGCTCCGCAGCTTTTCTCTCTCCCCCTGCAGCCGGCTCCGGGCCAGCCCCACCTCACCCTGCAGCTTTCGGCTTTCCGCCCCCGGTGAATTTCGCCGCCCAGCTCCTGGCGTATCAGCGGTGCGCCGCGCTGATGAACAACGCACTCGCTGCTGGCTTCCCACCGCCTCCTCCTCCTCCCTCCTCCTCTGCTCTTTCTGCTGCGGTGAGTGGAGGTGGAAGAGAGGAGGAGACTTCCGCCCCAACTTCCTCCGTCACAAGTCCCAAATCGCCAACTGGAACTGCTGCAGCTTCTCAGCTTCCAGCTGCTGCAGGAGAAGAAGAGGAAGATGATAACGAAAAGGAGGAAACAGCAGCCGAGCCGGTGGTTGAAGCTTGAAGCAGTTCAGTTTTATTATATTGCCGTGCAATTCTCTTAGGTGCTTTTTGGTCGTCCGAAACGTCAGCGTCGTACGTACTTTTGCATTGGTAGGTTGGTTATTACTGTGTCTATTATCTGTGCTGTGGTGATTCCTGTCACGTTTTCGCTTTTGCCATGATCCGGTGTCTGTGTTCGGCAAAATTCAGTAGCGAGCTCTTTATGTTTTGTACGAAGCTGGAGAACCTGCAAGGCTTATTCTTCGAACTTTACTTTAATTTAAAGAGGGCCTCGCACAAAAAAGTGGTTGTCGCGAAATAAAAAATAGTCCGAATATATGCAATTTTTAATGGCAAATTTAGAAATAAAAGAAAATTTTAAAAATCTCTTAACAGTCGGTTTTTACACGCATTTCAAGGTTTTGAAGGCCCTTAGACCTTAAAAACGCCCGACACCTAACTTCTTAACCCCACTATCAGATTCCCCATTAAATTTGCTACAAAACCCTTCTTTTTTCCTAGAGGTGGACCGCGTATACATCAAAGTAGTCCAAAACCAACCACAGGTTTGCCCTTTTGGCTACTGTTCCAGAACATCAGTTTATACTGATTGTATGAGAAAAAAGCTGGACTTGCAGTCAGTTTTTTTGCCACATGACATATAGTGACCCATCTCTGATGAAGAACACAGAATGGTTTTGTAGCAAATTTAATGGGGAATCTGATAGTGGGGTTAAGAAGTTACATATCGGACGTTTTTAAGGTCTAAGGGGCCTCCAAACCCTTCAAATGCGTGTAAAAACCGACTGTTAAGGAATTTTTAAAATTTTCTTTTTATTTTTAAATTTGTCATTAAAAATTGCATATATTCGGACTATTTAGTTTTTATTTCGCGACAACAACTTTTTTGTGCGAGGCCCTCTTTAAAATAGTATATAGCGTTTTCTGTAAAAGCAGCAATCCTCACTTTACAATATATTTTGACGAACAAACTGCATCAGTACCCTATACGTACCTGCATGATCACTGTAATGGAGTATAGCAAGCATTATCTCACCCTGCGGTGCGGCAAAAGAATCTAAAGGTACCTACATACGTACACTATGTACTGTACCGTCAAGAAATATACTGTACTGCTCCAATGCATGGAAATATCTAAATCTTACCTGTCGAGTCGACTACGTACAGTATGTACATTCATATTTTGGTATTGGCAATACTACAGTATAACACTCAACTATGGACAATTATTTACGTTGGCATTGCTGGGACAGGTGATGCTAGTAACTGAAGCGCGTGTGACCTGCTGATTGTTGTTGGTGGTGATGATATTGGAAGCCGTGAGAACGCCGCTGCTGCAACCCAGATTGACATCTTGTAATCCTCCGGCTGGCGCATACACGGCGCAGCCTCCAGTGCCAGTATCTGTGATGGCAAGGAGAGATGGCAGAGGGTTGCCAAAGTTTGTGCAGAGGAAAAAGGCGGATCCTCTGTTCAGAGTGATGGTGTCTCCATCAGCAATGGTGCAGGTGCAGGCGTTGGTGCAGTCGGAGGGACAGGGATTGGTCGGAGAGAACACGGTGTCAGTGTTGGAGTTGCCAGAGAAAGTGAAGGTGCAAGGGGCTACAACAGACAGACACTGCACAAAGTTTGGCTACTACCCGTTGACCTATATCTAGCTCACATTTTGCCACAACAAATGGCATATTCTTGGGTTTCTGGGGACAAAACTTCAGCTTCATATCTGCTGCAGTACAGAAGTTATGGGACACCCTGTATTATGTACCGTTACATATACCGTATTTTTGGGTGTATTGGGGCTATACAAAAATCGAGAGGTCTGATGGGGGGTTATACACTGGGGGGATATACACTGGGGGGGGGGATATACATGGGACAAAATTTTTGTTTTTGAGAGGTGTGTAGAGGCATGTTTTTGAGGTCAAAAGTACGTGTTTTAGGGCATAATCGCGGTCAAAACAGGGTTATTCTAGTATAAGACATGCTCAGCTAAGCTTATAGGCATGGTAGCATGGTGTAGGAGTAGCTATAGCTAGCTTATGACCAGCTTACATAGGTAGGCTAGGTACCTTCCAGTACATGGGGGGTTATACACCAGGGGGGATATACAATGGGCAAAATTTATGTTTTGCCAATGGGGGGTTATACACTGGGGGATATACAATGGGGGGGATATACACCCAAAAATACGGTAACATGAACTTCGAGCGAGAGAGCTGCGTACATAACCCTGAGACACGACGAAAAGATCGGGCAAGAAAGATCGTCCACCCAGCATCGCAGAAGTCTATGCACGCGTCGCGCTTCTCCGTCTTTCGTAGACTTCTGTCGACTCTTCTCGACCCATTGGTTTTCTTGGAATCGTACTTATGTGTAGTAAGTAAGTAGTACAGGGTGTATCAGAATAGACTCACCGGGTGTCTGTGCCTCTCATTTCTCAACGGAGCATTCGATTTCAGCATGCTCTTTAGTGTTTTATTGCAAAGGCTTCTGCAATTGAGCTGGCAGAATTTCAGCCCCGTACATAGTCCGCCTAACAAGGAAGTTATGAAGGCTCAAACTTTCGGACACAGAAATTTACGATTTTATTCACTATGGGGGCAAAACTTGGATTATGGACAAAGTTAGCACTCCACAGCTAGTTTTTCAATTTTTCTTCAAACTACGCAGCAGATTTGGTTCTGCCGCATCCTGCATAGTATATTGAACATGTTTTGAAAAGGTATTAGCTTTGGGATGGTAGAATAGGCTCTCCATTGCGGTAAAATAGTAGGCAAATCCTCGATTTCTGAGGTCAGCCATTTTGAGCTGTTTTGAGCCGCTTCCTGTTGGCCAGAAAGTTGAAATTTTGCCTGCGCAAACGCTGATTCCTTGGCTACGTATTGCAAAAGACCGCCAGTGAAAAATGACGCTCCGTTCTGGAGAGAAGCACAAACATCCGGTGAGTAAATTCTGATACACCCTATATACATTACTGTCGGTTGTCGGTGTGCATCCTACGGCAGGCTTCATTGCGGCTCCGAACTGTAGTAGCAACAAACAGAACTTCAGGTTTGAAATAGCTTGCAACATTCTTGGCAGCAAAACGAAATTGAGAGCGAATAAAACAGTTGGAGGGCGGCACGACCTCGAAATTTTAGATGAGAAACTACATAGTACAGTGTAACACCAGCATCAATTTCTTGTAAAATATGGCCCTCTCCCTCTTTTACCTGAACTGCATTCTGTGCCAGAAAGAAACGCAAAAAACGTCCGCCAAGTTTACACCTATTTTAGTAGACTTTTATACAGTAGTTTATGGTAGGCTACTTTGTACTTGACTTTTGTACTACTTTTAAGTTTTTGGTACTTTCAAATTGACAGATGACTGGCGAAATAAAGGCAGGGCAATTCGTGGGTGTTCCAGTTTAAAGGTGCATGACGGAAGAGCTGAGATGGAACGGTCTGAGGTGTTCGGTGTCCGTTTCGCTTTCGGTCTGCTCCTCCTCTACGTACATACCGGTATGTACCGGGTGTTTCACGAAAGCTGCAACCTCTAAAATGCTTATAACTTCTGAACCAATGCTTAAATTTTAACCAAATTTTTTAAAATAAAAACTTGAACACATACCAGAGAAGCATGCAAAATTTCATTAGTGGGTCTTAACTACGAAGGTAAATATGAAGCCTCAAACATTGGGTGTCAAAATCGGCAGTGGCGTGAAAAGCGCTCGATTTTGAAGTCCATACGGAAGGAAGTATGCTTTTCCGCTTCATTCAAGCATCCATGTGGACTTCTTCAGCATACAATGCGAAAACATAAAGGGAACAGTGCCGCCATCCCTATTAACATGCTCGGAAAAAGTCTTTTCCAGGGTTTTGAAGACGGTTGCACAAGTGCAGGAGAACGAAAACGGGCACATCGAAAAATAGGACCTGAAAAGGCGTCGCTTGTTTCCTCGTTAATACTTAAGCTACGTTAATGAAATTTTGCATGCTTGTATGGTATGTGTTCAAGTTTTTACTAAAAAAAATTGGAAAAAATTTAAGCATTGGTTCAGAAGTTATAAGCATTTTAGAGATTGCAGCTTTCGTGAAACACCCGGTACATACAGTACGTAAATACGTTAAGTACGAACCGTTATGCCTTCTTATGACCAAGAATAGGCTATCCTCGGTAAAACTGTTTCGTCGTAGAGGTTGCATTGAATTGTCATATGTATTGAAAAGGCAAAACCAAACCAGCAGGACACAATGATGAGTGGTTAATGGTTGTGGGCGTCCTTCCGAAACAAAACGATAGGACTTGATCGATGTCCGGCCTTTATTGTAACTACCCAATATGAAACATTTATATGTAGTAAAGTAAGTACGTTACGTACCTATGTATGTACATCCGTCAGGTTTTGTATCATACCGTAGCTGCACACAACACACGTCAGACATCTTCGATTGAAGTTATCAATCAGGTAGTCATTCAGCATTGTTACAGAACGGATTTCTGTAACGACAATCGCAGTTGCACGCGCTCAAGGGCATGCGATAAGATTATTTGGATTGGGGCATTCGATTCTGGTCACAGATGCCAAAGTGGCTGCGTTGTTGTTAACGTCGGTGAGCTGTGAACCGGTGAGAACGCCGCTACTGCAGCTAAAAACCATGTTTTGTTGTGGTGGAGTCGGTCCGAACACCTGGCATCCTCCTACAGTGGCCGTAATGGCGCGCAATGGGACGTTCTGCGCACAGAGATTTCCTACTGCAAGAGTGTTGTGCTGAGTGGAGTCGCCATCCGCCAGCGTGCACGTGCAGGCATTAGTGCAGTCCGCTGGACAGGGGTTGTTCGTGAAGGCCGGCGCAGTCTGCATCTGACCAACCACTGTGAAGCTGCAAGACGCTAAAAAAACAGTACGCCATGGCTGTATCCTTGTACGTACTGTACGTACATACGTACTGCGTACACTATACATACGTAGGTAGTCTACACAAGTGAGTTAGGAAGTTATACTCGGAGGAGTTGATGTGCATCCTTTGCAAAGTCGAAGAGTGTAGACAGTAAGAAAGATCGTTAGCGAAAGAAAAGCGCCAGTAAGCATGACACAGGCAACGGTGGCACTCTTTTGCAGGACAGGAAGGGCGCTTGGACAGAAGTGCGAGAATAATGCAAATTTTATTTTCTGTACGGATCGACTAACAGTAGTCCAAGGTACTTTTATTCTATTTTCGAAAACGGTCTTTAAATTAAATATATGCACTGTTGTACCCGATACAGTTTGCATGTATCATCTTTCCTCTCAGTATACTGATGACCGCGCGTGTGTGATCGCATGTACAATGATCGCGTGTGCATCAATGTATTGCATACAGTGCATTACACTGCATTATGTATGTACGTTATTTTTAGTGAATTTTTTTAAAATCCGGGTTCCTCTTACCTTAGTACACCATCAGCATCTTACCTTAGTACACCATCAGCAGGATAAGTATTTCTAATTTATTAGAAACAACGTTGAAAACAAAGAAAAAACGCTCGCCGTTCCTCTTTTCGGCAGGAAACCAAATCTCGAGTGCGACTTTTGTTGGTTGTGTGCATGTCATCATCACTGTCGCGTAGTTGGCTCGACACTTTAACCCATCTTCCTTGCACTTTGTTCAGTTGTGTCGTGCCCGTGTCGCGACCATTAGACATCTCGATACTTAGAAGTAATCCGTTTTTGATCGATATGGTCACATAATGAGAGTGACAGGCCGCAATATTACAATTATTTGTGGGCACGTAGAGAATTGTTACATACCTACTGTACAGTACTATCACGTATTCCTGTACGTACAGGTGTATAATAGACGTACGTCCTTGAATAGAAGCAGACAGAAACGTAACATGTGAAAACATTCCAAATAAGATTGACACAGCAAATTGTACAACTGTGCGGACTGTCCTGAAGGCACAGCTGGGTCGAGGTACCGTCTCCGCTACTGTTGGCATACACACGTACATTCGGTCATACCGCAGTCCGCGGAAGCACAGACTGTTCGAAAAAGCGGCACTGTTGTCACTTTGACCAAATCTCTTTGAAACTGCATGTAAAGCATGGAGAAGCAACAAGGAGCGATCTTGTACTATTATTGCCAGCGATGTGCTCGTCTTTTATCGACATTTATCTTTTATCGTTCTTTATCTGTAGGTAGACATTCACTAAACTTGCCAATATCATTTTTATAGGTACATAGGCCTACATCCAGTAAACTGGCCAATAGTCAGTAATATTATTCTTATAAGGAAAAGTTAGAAACTCTGTCACGTGGTTGGCCACTGGTCACAGATGAGGTGAGTGGGCCTTTCTCGTCTTAGTGCAATTCTTAGGCAGGGCGGAGCAGCAAAGCCACCTAACCTCTTGTTTCTAAGGGCATTGATAACTTCACCTTTTGTTCTGCGGGAACAGATCATAAAGAGGATAGTTTCACACCTGTCAGTAGGTCCCCAAACATTAGCCCACCAGTAAGCAATGGATGTTGGATCAATGCTTTCAACAGCGTCGTTAATCTGCATAAAGTCAAGGTAGTATGTATGTATACGTAACATACCATTCGTACATACGTGTAGTTGCGTACAAGCCACTGAAACATTGTTGTGTGTCCTACAGTTGTTTACTGTCACTTGCCTCCTTCCCAATTGCTGCAACATGAGGCCCACCAGTTGGCAGGACTTTCTTCTGGCATATGGGGCAATCTTGTTGGCAAGACGTGTAATCCATTATAAGGTCATATATCTCTGAAAAGAAAAAGGGTACCCGATTGAATTGACAGAAATTCGTCCGTTACAGTCAAGTGCTCCCTGCTCTCACCTCCTATTGGTGATAAAGGGTTACAGCGCTCAGCAATAGTAGTTGCAGTTGTAGTTTTTGTAGTCGTTACTGGCTTCCGCGTGGTTGCGGTAGTCGTATGTGTACTGGTAGTAGTAGGTGTAGTACTAGTAGTAGCAGTAGTAATAGTAGGTGTAGTTGTAGTAGTTGTAGTACTAGTAGTAGTAGTAGTAGGTGTAGTTGTAGTTTTAGTACTAGTAGTAGTAGTAGGTGTAGTTGTAGTTGTAGTACTACTAGTAATAGTAGGTGTAGTTGTAGTTGTAGTACTAGTAGCAAGAATAATATAAGCTAACAAGAATGAAACACTTCACGCTAAAAAACGATTGAACCCTGCCGCATTTTGACTTGATTACAATATACGAATAAAACAATAGTCGACTATTACAATCACTGAACCTTTATTAGAATATACCTATATTACAATGCAGGAAAGTAGAAAACAATATACGTATATTACAATGAAGGAAACGCTAAAACAATAAAACCCTCTATTCTAATGAAGGTTTTGTCAAAAATATATAATTCTGCTTAGGGGAAGAATGGACGACTTAGTGTATACGCACAGAGCATCCCTGGCAGATATTGGCCCTAATTTTTTGGGTATTTGAAATATCCAATTATTTGGATATCCAATTAATTGGGTTTTACGAAACCAATACATTGAGTTTTACGAAACCATTTTATTGGATATTACGAATCCAAAAAATTGGATAGATCCAATTAATTGGGTTCGTAAAACCCATTATAATGGTTTCGTAATATTATCGATTTTTACAAACCCAATTAATTGGATTTATCCATTTTTTGGATTCGTAATATCCATAATAGTGGTTTCATAAAACACAATGTAATAGTTTCGTAAAACCCAATTAATTGGATATCCAATAAAATGGTTTCGTAAAACCCAATTAATTGGATATCCAATTAATTGGATATCCAAATAATTGGATATTTCAAATACCCAAAAAATTGGGGCCAATATCTGCCAGGGATGCTCTGTGCGTTTACACTAAGTCGTCCATTCTTCCCCTAAGCAGAATTATATATTTTTGGTTTTGTCTATTGCGAAATCCTATAAAACAATGTACAGGGTGTCTCATAATAAACCGAACACTTTTCCGTGCATATAACTCTGGAACCACACGTTAGATTTTCATGCGGTTTTTTGTGTTTAGTAGCCAAGGCTTCAACTTAGATGTGTACAAAATTTTAGCTTCATAGGCCCAGTGGAAGCTGCTCAAACACATCCTTTCTCTAGCGGTCAAAAACGAGAGTTTTTCGAACTGGTAGTGGAAGATTTAAGGGCCTCCTATGTATAGTCCAAAATAAAATTAGTCTCGTAATGAAAAAAGATGTCCCAAAATGCTAGGAAATGTGTATCTCATGCATTATCCCCAGTGGCAGCATAGGAAACGCATGGAACAAGATATCTTGGGAAATAAAACCGTAATTTTTCTTCATACTAAAGAAAAAACGTCGATTTTGAACTTCGAGATTCAAACGGTCGTAATTTCTGAAGTACGTGGACCAAGTAGCTGAAATTTTGTACACATCTAAGTTGAAGCCTTGGCTACTAAATACAAGAAACCGCATGTAAATCAAACGTGTGGTTCCAGAGTTACATGCACGGAAAAGTGTTCGGATTATTTTGAGACACTCTGTATTTTCGTGCATTAGAATGAAGGTTCCATTATTAGAATAGCGTTTCCTGCAAAAGAATACACTTTCATGCATTAGAATACAGGTTCCATCAAATAAATAAAGCATGCATTGTCATGCACTTTCCTTCATTGTAATAGTCGATTATTAGAATCACGGAACCTTCATTAGAATAGAGGGTTTTATTGTTTTAGCGTTTCCTTCATTGTAATATACGTACATATTGTTTTCTACTTTCCTGCATTGTAATATAGGTATATTCTAATAAAGGTTCAGTGATTGTAATAGTCGACTATTGTTTTATTCGTATATTGTAATCAAGTCAAAATGCGGCAGGGTTCAATCGTTTTTAGCGTGAAGTGTTTCATTCTTGTTAGCTTATATTATTCTTGCTAGTAGTAGTAGTATCAGTAGTTGTAGTTGTAGTACAAGGTGTAGTTGTAGTAGTACTTGGTACTGTGGTCATAGTTGTTGGCAAGGCTGGTGTGGATGGACAGTGGCAATTGCAAGGGCATTTCTTCTGATAGAAGACATGCTGAAGCCAGTAAGCGTACTGCTTCAATATATTTACGTCCCCACTTGCAGAAAGCCAGAAATGTTTTCCGGAGTATCCATTGTCCGAATTTTTGGTAAGCCCAAACAGGGAAACGGTTAGCAAACCAAGAATCTGGTACGCGCCAGGAGCAAACATGGCCAAAAATACAAGTTAGTACGTACAGTACGTGTAGAAAACTACATTGTATGTAGGTGTAGCCTGTGTGGTCGTCGTTGATCGATACTTTGTCTAGACCAGGCACCGATCAGGTTGCGATCAAGTCACGATCAGCGTTCTCGTTGTGATCAAGTCACGACCAACTATGTACATAGGATGCCTATAAGCCTGCTTGGGGGTGTATTGTACTAGAATAACCCTATTTTGACCTCAATTATGCCCTAAAACAAAACACGTGCTTTTGACCTAAAAATATGCCTCTGCGCACCTTTAAAAAAAATGCCCTATGCATAGCCCCCCTATGCATAGCCCATGTAGGACCTCTCAATTTTTGCACAGGTATTTTTTTTTATAAATACGGTACGTTCTCAAATCCTGTTCAATATCCCATGTAATGTAAGACGCGGCAGAGCCAAATCTATTGCGCCATTGTGAAGAAAATTGAAAAACTTATCCTTGGAGTGCAACTTCGGCCTTAGCCCGGGTTCATCCCCCATAGTGAAAAAATGTAAATTTTGGCGTCCGAAAGTTTGAACTTTCATAATTTCCTCGGTAGAAGAACGCAGAGCTGAAATTTTGCCTGCACAACTGTAGAAGCCTTAGCTATACCAAAAGTAAAAGAGCGCACTGAAATCGAACGCTCAGATGATAAATGAGAGGCACAAACATACGGAGAGTTTATTGTGAAACACCCTATACTATACCCCCGCATATGTACTGTAGGGTACGTGAACCTACCCATATAAGCTGGTCTGGTCCTAAGCTACCCATAGCCACTCCCACACTAAGCTAAGATGCCTATGTGTATGTATAAGCCTGCTTGGGTGTGTATTGTACTAACCCTGGTTTGACCTCAATTATGTCCTAAAACACGTGCTTTTGACGTAAAAAATATGCCTCTGCGCACCTCTCAAAAACAAAAAATGTCCCGTGCATAGCCCCCCCCCCCCCCCCCCCTATGCATAGCCCCATATAGGAACTCTTAATTTTTGCATAGCCCAGGGGCTAATGCACGGTAAATCAATGGTCCACGTTAACGGCGGTTTGTCCGTGAATGTTGTCGATCGTGAAATGATCGCAACCTAATCGGTACCAACGACCACACAGGCACTGTCGGGGAACACGAACCAGAACGTGTGTGTAGTAGTACCTATCGTATGTAATGTACCTAGCATTTGTTATTATTCTATGATGGCTAGTTATTCCATGATGGCTACTATGCTGTTCAGAATTTATTATCGGCATTACTGTAGGTATGTACATCTATGACATACCAAAGCAGCAGAGAAAGCACCAAGAGGGTGTATCACAGCAAAAAAAGAGGTTACGCAAAAATAAAGCTAAGCTCTTGCATTCACATTTGTTGTGGTACTGGTCTGAACCGTGCAATCAGCGCATACACACCTACTCTTACAGCAACATGAAAGACAAAAACAAAATATTATTGTTAATACAAGGCCCATCATTACATTACATGCTGTTATCAGACTGAAAGTAAAATAGTAGGTCAGTTTGTCACAGTAGTGCGGCTCTAAACCAGTGAAAGTAGGTTCGTAGATTCTGTACACCCAAACGTTTCCTGGAATATTGAAGGCCATAACTTTACTGTATCTGGCTGCTGGTTGCACTACTGCTACGTGCTATGTACGAACAGTATGCTAGGCGTGCACGTAATAACCTCAAGCTCCCACAAAAGTCGTACACCATGGGTCGGTGTGGACAGTTTGAAAAAAATCCGGGCGCTTTCTATGCGCCGCGCCTGAGTGCAGCCGCTTTAGTGCGGTACGCGCGCGTAGACACTTGCGAAACACGCGCCAAATTATAGTCCGCTTCTTTCGCAACTGTCTACGCGCGCGCGCCGCACTTTGTGCACGCGGCGCTTTGACAGCGCCTGGATTTTTCCAAACTGTCCACACCAGGTGTTCGATTTCGCTGAGTGGTTATGTTGAGTGGTTATTGGGTGGTTATTGGGAGGTTAAAGTTATGACCCATCAGTAACGGAGATCAGTTAGAATTGCATTTCACAGCAATAGGTGGCCAGGAAGCAGTATCGGCAGGTAGATACAGCGTCGGCAGACGTCAAAAGCGAATCACATGTCTCGCTTATTGTTCATGTCTCACACAGGAGTCAAGCCGAAACTACACCTTTTCGTTGTGGGTCAAACCTGCTTCATTGGGTAAAGATGGCACCCGATCATTACGCTGCAGTACCATAGCTGGAAAAATTTTTGCATACTAGTGGCAATAGCCTAATTCAAGGTTATTCTGTCTTGACTCTGAAGTCTTGCTCTTTTGTGTTCTGCTGACAACGCTGGGGTACGTTATGTGGTATTTTTGTATTATTGCCACGATTGTGTCTTGTGTTCCCTCCTACATACTTAGGCTAAGCTTAGGCTTAGGCTCAGGCTTAGGCCTAAGCCTTAGCTCAGGCTTAGGCCTAAGCCTTAGCCTGTGTACACAGCCTCTGTCTAGCCTAACCTTGTTTGTGCACAAAACAACCAATCATACATATGCCGCAACTGCCGCCACTTGCATGCATAATTTGTCTGCTGCGGTACCCCGGCGTAATGATCGGGTGCCATCTTTACCCAATGAAGCAGGTTTGACCCACAACGAAAAGGTGTAGTTTCGACTTGACTCCTGTGTGAGACATGAACAATAAGCGAGACATGTGATTCGCCTTTGACGTCTGCCGACACTGTATCTACCTGCCGATACTGCTTCCTGGCCACCTATTGCTGTGAAATGCAATTCTAACTGATCTCCGTTACTGATGGGTCATAACTTAATAACCTCCCAATAACCACCCAATAACCACTCAACATAACCACTCAGCGAAATCGAACACCTGTCCACACCGACCTAGGGTGTACGACGGCTCCTACTATTTGACGCGAGACGCGAACGCGAACGCGAGACGCGAAATTACGGTAGATTACGGTAGGATGGCGCGAAATTGAAATATCGTGCTGCGATGTTTAGAAACAAAGTATAAGCCACAGAGACTTCTAAAACAGGAGCACCAGCACGTAACATGCGTAATTCCAAAGTAGGCTGTTTATCAGCTAAATGTGTTTTTGGGTGCACGATTGTTTGCAGATGATTTTGCACTAAATTTTCAACACATTGTAGGTGTTTGAAGTTACTGAGCACTGGGCACAGGTGGATGGGCAGACACGCTGAGTCTTAGGCTGAGGCTTAGGCAGAGGCTAGCTTAGGCTGAGGCTGAGGCTTAGACTGAGGCTTGCTTAGGCTGAGGCTTAGGGAAGCCATCCAAATAGAGCGGCACAATTCACCCTTTTCCATCCCCTGAAAAGTTTTTCAGTGCAACTTTGCAGATGAAACAGCCTTATTTCAGGGGGAAAATCATGTATCATGCCTTGATTTTAGGGGTAATAATAAGTCCAACCACCAATTCATGGCTTTTCACCCCTATTTCACCTTGGGGTGCTTCTTCCTCCCCCTTTCATTACACAAGGGAACTGGCTGCATCTCCTCACCCTTGTCTTATCAGACAACCAATAAAAATGTTCACCCTTCACATTGCACCAGTGCATTGTCTGAGCTTTGGTTTCCAGCAGGCAAAGCCTCCCTTCTCTTGCTTCTCCCTTGCCCACATACAAACAATATGTATATACTGTAACGATTATTTGCACCACCATGCAGAAGCAACAATTCACTTTTGACAAATTGTTTGCACTGAGAGCAAGTTGGCTTGCATAATGGAAGGTCAAAAAGAGGCAAAGGAGGAAGGGCAAACGCCTATTTCAGGGTTCCTTTTTTACTCCCCTCAGTCTTTTCCTTCCACTAATTCATGGTTTTTACCCCCATTTTTGATGATTTCCCTTAATTAGGCTGAGGCCTACCCCTCTGAACCTAAGCCTAAGCCTAAGCCAAACCCTGGTCATGCACCCATTCCGCACTTTTGATCACATTTTGTAAAATAATATATCACATAGTGATGTTGGAGAATCCCAGCGCATATCAACAGGGTGTGCACTATATGGGACACAGGAACACAGTAGGGAGGGACCGAAATTCTATTCTATGGAAGTGGAGTCTAAAGAAGCCTACTTTGGTATTACCCATATTGAGTGCTGGTGCTCCTGCTGTAGAAGTCTCTTTGACTTACACTTCGTTTCTAAACGTCGCAGCACGATATTTCAATATTTGCGCCATGCTACCGTAATCTACAGTAATTTTCGCGTCTCGCGTCTCGCGTTTCGCGTTCGCGTCTCGCGTCAAGTAGTAGGAGCCGTGTACGACTTTTGTGGGAGCTTCGTGGTATATGTACTATCTATGTATGTACAGTACACAGTGTTTGTGCTTAGATATGTTGCTTACCTGCAATAAACCAGGCGAAAAGAAAAATCAGGACGACGATGTTAAGGCAGCATGATGCGCCTCCAATAACTGTTCCCAGCTTTTTGCTCTTCTCTTTCAGAATGCAAAAGCAGGTGGTGTCTAAGGCTAGCAGCAAAGCAAAGACGCCACCAACTATCAAATACAGCGGTATCATTCGCTCAGCTGGACAACTGTTCAGGTTTAAACTACCAATCACAATCATGGCCACGATCACGGCATAGCTGATCACACCGCAGCCAATAGTACATCCTGTAACCAAAAACTTCCACTGTTAGTACTGAGAGAAAGGAAAGAGCAATTTATATTGTTCTACAGACCTACAGTATACCTATTGGGCAATTGCAATCAGCGCTGAAATAGCTAGCAGACGCATCATCCTCTTGGCCGCCTTGCCCTGCATTAGGTACTAAGGGGTGTCTCACGTAGACCTCCATAACGACCCAGCCTTATAACTTCCGTATTACAACAGATATCAAGCTGAAATTTGTCCCCAGAAACCCAAGAAAATAATAGGAAAACTTTGTGGCAAAATTTGAGCCAGATAGGGGAACTAAGTACGTAGGTAGGGATGAAATTACGAGCTTGCAAGTTTGCAACCACGTTTTTCAACATTTTGAAATCAATGGTGCTACTTTTGACCGCGACAGCTTCTTGAACGCTGTTATGGGCGGTAAATCGCCTGTATTTCTGAATCCTTTGTGTTCCAGACTGTGGTGACGTTCAGCCATTGTTGTTCCACCACCACCATATTGCCATGTTGGATGAGCTGCTTGACCATGCTGAGCTGAGCAGGAGATTCTAATCTAAAAACCATGATCAGTGCGGAAAATGATAAAAACAGGGTCCGAAATTTCCAAGCCTGGAATTTCGTTCGCTATGGGCCTACTTGGCTCAATAATTTTGCCACAAAGTTTCCTGTTTTCTTCGGGTTTTTAGGGACAAAATTTCAGCTTGATATCTGCTGTAACGGAAGTTAGTATAAGGCTGGATCGTTAGGGAGGTCTACGTGAGACACCCTGTAGAAGTCCTGGTGTGTTACTTACGGCTGTTGATGGCAGGTGACCGGTCGCAGAAGCTAAAAAATCAAAATGTAAAAGTACATGTACTGGTATATTTGGGAAAACTATGCAGGAAATCTTGCATAATGCAAGCTTTACTGTAAAACGTTTGGGTTTCTTCGTATGGCGGAGGTGGATCGTCGTGATTTTGGTGGGGTGACTGCGATGGAAACGTGACCGTGTTCCCAGACACGGTCGATGATGACAATGGCACCCTGGTCCTGGACGCTGGAGCAGCAGAACTTCTCGGTGTTGTTCTGTGCGACTCAGCGTCGGACGTTCTTCTCGAATCTGCAGAGAGTGTGGCTGAGTTTCTTCTGCTCTGCACGGGTCCTGCAGCAGGTGATACGCTGTTTCTGGGCGTCGTTCGCTCAGATTCTGGGCTTTTTGATGCTGGGTTCATTTTGTTCGCCTGTTTTGGTACTGCTAACTCTATTCAGATCAAAGCTGACAAACTGTCAAGTGGCCAGAAATGGCAAAGCTGACGTGTGATCCGTTGGCGCCAGTGTATAAGTATGTACATAAGCGACAAAGCTTCGCAATGGCTTCGTCTTGTCAACTCCTTCCTTATGGATCATGCTGTTGTTGCCAGGTCGCATTAGCGTCTTTTATTTTAGTAATAAATAATGCATACATACGTACAGTACATACCCATTCGCGTGTTGTAAACAAAGTACGCACATGCAGGGATGTAGCCACACATTCATATTCATAGCATGGAATGAATGACCGTGTGTACTCACGGGACCTTGAACAAACGTGTCGAGGTTGACTGGCGCAATTCTTCACGTGATGGGACCGAATCCGTTGGCGCACTCCAACGGGCCTCCAATACAAAGAACTTCCGCTGCTTCTCTTTCTCGCACTTCCTGAGACGCCGTTTTCATCAACATATCGCTTGATCGCTTGCGATCTTGCGCCGACCTTTTGCTACGAGAAGCCGCCACCGGTATTTTGATCAGCGGGAGCCACGAGTGAAGCTTGATCGTCGTCGATGGCACTGCAGTCGGGCGTTTGCCACTCGGTAGGGTTCGACCGATAGCACCGAGAAAAAAGATGACCAGCAGGAACAACGACGGGGTTAACAACCGTACCGAAACTTGATGCTTCATTTGAGCAGTCGGATTCTCACCCGCTAGCGGACGAACCAGCTGCAAGTTGAACAAAAAAATTCTGAAAGGTACAGTACCCTTGCGTCAACTAAAACTACGTGTACACAGCCGTACACAAAGTGTCTCCCTGGAAAGGCGCCAAAGAAAGGCCTAGGAATGCATTGAGAATTGAGATATGCCCTACATTGAGGTAATGCCGAACCAATGCAGCTTATGCCCCCAGGGAACATATAGCCCTGCCCTAATTAGTTGCACTAAAGCCAAGTTACGTTACAGTATACTTATGTATGAAGAGAGACCTGTAACCTACCGTTATGTTAGCACATACTGTATGTACGTGGACAAAAATTGAAACAATTTTATTTACTGCTGATCTGCTGAGCGACCGCCGCTTGTTGATGCGCCTTGTCGGGTTAAGAGACGTTTTCTGTAAGGATTTAGAGTAGCCTGTAGTATAGGCGGAAGCCGGGGGGTACTTTTTGTGAATCGAGATAATATGCCTATCGGATTCCCCATCAAAAACTGCATATGTTGATGAAGTTTTAGGAAAAAATTTGTACAGGCATCATCGAGATATTGATGGCTAAAGGTGGGCAGGTCGCATTTTTGCCGTTTTTCAACGTTTTTAGCCATATTTCAGCAACCGCAGGGCTTAGAGGGCTATAATTTGGTACACATATACATCCCATAGGGACCCAAGTCTGGACCAATTTTGAGCCCAATCGGCCACCTGTGTGGCGAGATATAGCGTCACAAAGTGCATTTCTGTATACCTTGCACCTGTTGCAAATTTAGTTTTTTGAATACCACGACGTGAATACATGCCCTGCACGGGGTAAAATTTTGACAGAAAGTAGAGAAGGGTTAGGCCTAAAAACTTTAGTACTACCGCAAAAAATCTCTATAATGAGAATTGGGACTACAGTCCTCTCAAATGGTGAAAAAAATGCAGCAAAAATTTTCCCGCCTTTTTTATTTTTCAAGATAAATGAGCAATACCACTGAAACATTTTCCTCGTAAGTAGCCTATCTTATGTAGAATTTTATGTAGATTTCAAAAATAAAATTGCTTTTCCCAAAAAATTTAACCCTTACCCAAAATTCACAAAAATATACTACTTTTGCAAAATTATATGCTAGGGGTTAAATTTTTTGGGAAAAACAATTTTATTTTTGAAATCTACATCAAATTCTACATAAGATAGGCTACTTACAAGGAAAATGTTTCCGTGGTATTGCTCATTTATCTTGAAAAATAAAAAAAGGTCGGGAAAATTTTTGCTGCATTTTTCACCATTCGAGAGGCCTGTAGTCCCAATTCTCATAATAGAGATTTTTTGCGGTAGTACTAAAGTTTTTAGGCCTAACCCTTCTCTACTTTCTGTCAAAATTTTACCCCGTGCAGGGCATGTATTCACGCCGTGGTATTCAAAAAACTAAATTTGCAACAGGTGCAAAGTATACAGAAATGCACTTTGTGACGCTATATCTCGCTACACAGGTGGCCGATTGCGCTCAAAATTGGTCCAGACTTGGGTCCCTATGGGGTCTTTCCGCATGCCAAATTGTAGCCCTCTAAGCCCTGCGGTTGCTTAAATATGGCTAAAAACGTTGAAAAACGGCAAAAATGCGACCTGCCCACCTTTACCCTTGAATATCTCGATGATGCCTGAACAAATTTTTTCCTAAAACTTCATCAACATATGCAGTTTTTGATGGGGAATCCGATAGGTATATTATCTCGATTTACAAAAAGTACCCCCCTTCCACGTACTATGCAACCGCTACAGAAAACGTTCTTAATTTGTCTATGTACGAGACGGACAGTGGAAAGTAGGGAAGAAGAAGAAGGGCGACGAAGAAGAGGGGGGAAGAAGGAAGGGCGAATGAAGAAGAAGGGCGAACGAAGAATATTGTGTCAAACTTGGATTATTATTCCGCAGAGCGGAGGAGCTGTTTACTTACTGTTCAGCTATATTAGCCGGGCAGGCCCGCCAGGGCTGTCTGCGAGGTTCGTGGATGGTACGTCTACGTACTAATAGCGCGGCGCACCTACGCAGTGTAGTATGCCATGATAAATAAAATAATACTGTACATTTAAATTACAGCATTATTCGAATATCACCTGCAAGACGCCGCAAGTCTGCTAAACATGCAGGGGTGTTTCCAGTACAATTAATTACGAACGGTCGTGCGTACACACGCTAAGTAATACATAGGCCTAAGCTACACATAAGAATCAAGAATTCTGCTGCACTTTCTTACTTACCACAGCACATGCAAGCAAACATCAAAATAGTCAGTATCAAAGCCATTGCATTGCTAAAAGTAACAGCGCTAAAGGCGAAGAAGTAGATGATCCTCCCACAATAGCTCGGCCCATATCCATCAAAATACGGTAGCCAAAGCCAGTAGATCCAATAGGTGCCTGAAATTGAAATAGCAGCAAAAGTTTTCATACGAAAAGCACGTACTGTACGCATACGTGGGTATATTACATTCACACAATATTGTAAACCGTCGGATGTGCTCACAACATGTACCTGCTCCCAAGACAGCCAGAATTGTTCCAATTGCCAAAACAAAGAAGAATCGAGTGGCGCACTTGTGAAGTCGGCTCTGCTTTACTCCCTGCCGTTGACGCTTTCTCATCATCAGGATGCAGCAGACAAAGTAAGCACAGGTGGCCAGACCCAACGCCCCGCCTCCAATCAGATAGAAAATGATAAACCGTTCGGCTGGACAGTCGTCAAAGAACAACAGGCCCATGACGATCATTGCCAAGCTCAACAGCACAGTGACAGGGATCCAGATGACGCAAACCCGACTGGCAAAACGGCTACATTTATCGCTGACAGCATCCGAAGAGTCATCTGAGTATGGTGGCTGGTCGTTGGGAGTTGTTCTGTTGTTGTTCTTTCGTTTCTTGGGAGGAGGAATGACAGGGGAAGAAGAATCTGCGACGGGAGGAGGCGAGGCATCCGGCTGCAGCTCTGGATTGCTCAGAATCATCAGGTGTTCAGTGGATCCTATGTATGTACATGCTTTGGCATAACCTTCGTGCAGTGATTCATAACAGCATGCAATGACAGGACATCGCACATAAGTAGTGCACTAATACGGGGTAATTGTGGCCATCCCAAGCCGCATTACGTATGTATTTCCAGTTGGAAAGAAAATGAGAGATCACGGTGTCAACATACGCTCTTCTTTAACTTGTTTATGGCGGTATAGTAGCCTCGAGAAAATAGAAGACGGAGGAGAGGCGTTTATTTTCTCTGGTCACTCCGTGGGCTGGGCTACGGGTGCTCAAACAGAGATGACCAACGCATTATCGATCCGCCCGCCCGTCTTCTATTGTAACGCAGCTACTCTACATGATAATATACCTATACTACGATTACATTTGCCGGGTTTCCTCATCGCCCTTTCCGGTGGCCCGAATGGCTCGAAAAAACAACAGTACGTAGTACGACAAAAAAGATAGATGCATGCAGCGCCAAGAGCAGAAACTATTGCTAACGCTCAAGCTAACGTAAAGTAAAGGCATGAAATTGGGAGAGCCTTTGTTTTTTTAGCGCAACCATTGCGGGGTGTTTGTTCACATGATTGAATAGAAAGTAGAAGAAAAGCCTGGATTTTTCTGGAATGCAAAAGAAAATTCTACAGAAGTACTTCCGCTCATTGTACTGTACATACATAACCTACGCATTGTCCACTCTAGTAGCGTACTGTACATACAGAAAGGTTACGCAGAATGCGAGAAATAAATGTCTGTGGGCTTCACCTACCGCTATTGTAGTCGTGAAAATTGGAATACAGCTGCTTGTCATAGATTTGTTGTTTGGGTGGAGATGGAGCTGCTGGAGTTGGTGAAAGTGACGGTGACACATCATCCTCGCCAATAAAAGCAGGATTTGCAAAGGCAACGTCCTCCATTTGACCAAGATTTCTCTTTGTACCCACCAGCGACGATGAGGCCAAAATCTCCCAATCCGCAAACACTTTGAGAGCTTGTTCAAAGCTCTGCTCAGAACTACGTACCGTATGAATGCACGCGCACTGTTTCCATGTAGTACATACTGATGAATGCATCTAAAATCCTCTGAGAACAAAGAATATGCATGGCAACGCATGCTCTTTTGTTTCCAACAACATCTCTTCTTGCATATACCAAACCAACTCATTGCTTGCGTAAATTATCCCATTGTTCTTTCCGTCATGCTTATTCACTTCCACTGAAAAAATAATGGCGAGGAGCAAGCAGCACATGTTCAAGAACCTACATATAGCTTTTGGCTTGGCTCACCGACCATAACCAAAAGAATGAATCTTTCTATGTTATAGATGAAAAAGTAATGGCTGAAAAATACTAAAATCATGGATCCTTGCTAACATTGTCACCATCGTACTAAACGCATACTTATGTAGGCAAATGGACAAATGTACACAACACAGTACCTACTATCTAATCAATAGCGCGCTACACACGTGGTGAGTAAACTCACGGGGAATTCCCCATAAGTATGTGATGAAGCATAGGCAGACCGGTGAATTCACCGTGAGTTTGAAACTCACCGTCGTGTGAACACATGAGAAAAATTTTGCGCTTGGGAGCAAGTGAGCATGCTCTACACGAAAAATGAAACTCGAAGTTCAAAATTCACCGTCGAATTCACCGTGAGTTTACTCACCACGTGTGTAACCCACTGGTGAGAGCAACACCGTCGTAAAGTACCCTGTAAGGCAGGTGAACAATTTTTCGATGCCTCCAGCAGCTCCTCAACATAAATACTTCCGTTCTACTTCTACAAATCGATAAACGATGCGAAAGGTAGGCTTGCCTAGCAACGAATACTTTCAAATGAAATACGACTGCACCGTCATCGCATAATGCACAGCTACGTACAGCACAGTGTTTGTATGCTAATCCTGTATTCCTCTACGCAGGAAAAGCCTGACCCTAACCTGAGAACGAGAACCCTCATAGTTATGTACCTACATCTAACATAGTTACCGCTGAAGATGGCATCTGACATTCCACTATCCGTGCTCGGTCCTAATGCTGTTCATCACGGCGGAATTGGAATGCAGCCACAGCATCAGCAGCTGTATACAGGACAAGGGATGCCTCTCGCTGCCATCGTCAATCCCTCTGCACCTGGAGCTACGCCGCAGATGATGGCAAGCTTCGGCCCACCACCACCCGCCTATCAGCAAGTCGCCGACACCAGAGGTCACCACATACTACGTAGTGTATGTAATGTACATGGCAGTCCTCATAATGCCAACCACTTTCATGGTACGTTTTATAGGGCAACGCCAACGCCATTGACCGTGCGTTAGGTGCGCATGCGATCCAGATACAATGCTGCATTTGCTCACTTTACCACCGAAATGATTATTCTGTGCATAGGCTACATATTTACATTACTCCATGTCAAGCTGTTTGTATGTGTACGTACGTACATACGTTATGTTATGTACTGTACGTATAACCATAATGCAATTTTCCCCTTGTTATTTTCCAGGTCCACCACCTACCTACGAATCTCTGTATGGCGAATTCAGAGGTGTCAAATCGGCCAATGGATTCGTCAGCTTTGTCAAGAAATTGGCCGTGTTCATCTGTGATTCGGGTAGACACCTTTTTTCCTGCCATTTTAAAAGTACTGTCACGTCGTACAATAGCTTATTATGTTTTTCAGTGGTGATGCTCATCTTTATCAGTCTGATCACTGCCATTCCAGTGGCGATGATAATCATTGGCGTGCTAAATCGCGACAAGTGCCCGAAGGAGCGATTCATCCCCATCTACTTGATTGTGGGTGGGGCCGCCGCAGTCTTAAAAGCCATGCTCTACATTGTTATGCGCATCAAACAGCACGCCGACGACAACAGCAATAGCAACCATCCAACCCCTGCAGCCCAAAATGGAGGCGTCATCTACCACAGTGAACTCTGCATCAGCAACCTGCTGGCCTGTTTCATGCTCGCCTGGTTCATTGCAGGTTAGAAACAAACTCCGGTTGTACAGGCTGTTTAGCGAAAGCTGCAACCTCTAAAATGCTTATAACTTCTGAACCAATGCTTAAATTTTAACCAATTTTTTTTAAATAAAAACTTGAACACATACCAGACAAGCATGCAAAATTTCATTGGTGGGTCTTAACTACGAAGGGAATTATGAAGCCTCAAACATTGGGTGTCAAAATCGGCAGTGATGAGAAAAGCGCTCGATTTTGAAGTCTATATGGAAGCAAGTATGCTTTTCCGCTCCATTCAAGCATCCATTCGGACTTATTCAGCATACAATGCGAAAACATGAAGGGAACATTGCCGCCATCCCTAGGAACATGCTTGAAAAAAGTGTTTTCCAGGGTTTTGAAGACGGCTGCACAAGTGCAGGAGAACGAAAACGGGCACATCGAAAAATAGGACCTGAAAAGGCGTCGCTTGTTGGTTCGTTAATAGTGCATATACGCTAATGAAATTTTGCACGCTTGTCTGGTATGTGTTCAAGTTTTTATTTAAAAAAATTTGGTTAAAATTCGTGCATTGGTTCAGAAGTTATAAGCATTTTAGAGGTTACAGCTTTCGCTAAACAGCCTGTACATAGATCCTACGCATACGTAATCGTACGGATGTCGCAAGGACGTACATGCATATGTATTGTACGTGCATGTCCGTCCACCCTCCCTAAACCGATAATCCCAAGCGGATTTACCCCATCCCACAGTTCCCTAATACTTTGGCAGTACTGCTTTTCGTTTTCAGGTACTGTATGGGTGTACCGCGCGTACAAGCCAGTGTTTCATGACACGAAGCACGCAGAATACTGCGACGTGCTGACCTACTACTTCGCCTTTTGGCTCATCACCATCAGCTATGCGCTGGTCTTGTTGCTCCTAGTGCTGCTGGTGTGTTGCGGATGTGTGCTACTCTGTTTTCAAGTGGCCGCCTTCTGATCCAACCATCAAGTGATAAACCAACCAGACGATCTCACTTCTCCCCAAATTCTGCATGTGACCAAAGATATTCTGATTTGATTAACCCATACTGAATATCGTCCTCACAACTACTACTTTTATGCGGTGGTGAGCACTGAAATACATATTGTACGGAGCTCCAGTACTTAAGGTGCTCACTGGTGCGCAAAAGTGAGCAACGGTGCGCACCAGACGCGACTCCCATTGCAAAGTGCGCACCAGTGAGCACCTTATGTACTGCATCTCCGTTTTTCAGTGCTCACACACCGTAGCGCACAAAGTAGTAGTAGTAGTGAGGACGATATTCAGTATGGGTTAACTTTTAATCTTAAAAGATCTAAGCTAGCATGAGGACAATGCAACGAAAACGCAAACAACGCATGTTTCAGCACGTACATCCTGTTCAGTTCAGTGAGAGTTGTCTGCGGGGTTTTGCGCGCGATACGCCATTTACACGTTGGCCTACTCCACAGAATAGGCAGACATAAAACGCTGGGAAAATCTAATGAGCTTTCTATATTGCTCAACACGGGCAAACGCCCAAAGACAACTCTCGCTGAACTTACCATACTAATTTACCAAACCTCTCTGCCCCAAATGCAGGATATAACCTTTGTTCATCACACTCTCGCTCCATCTTACGCACAAATTCACTCATATGCCTTCACCGTTTCCCTTTGACTGTTCCTTCTCTGCGGAATGGGTCTCTTGCATCTGCTTACCCAAAGGCTGAAGCCCCGACAGCTTCTGCTTTTTCTTGCCTTTCTTATGCTGCTTCTTCTTCTTCCGTTCTCTCTCCACGGATTTCAGATTCGCCGATTCATCTTCCCCTGCAATCAAGTAGCTTACGAACTCCTGCTATGCCCGTCATGGACACCCAAGTATATGCTGAAAATCACAGTGTACAACTGACGACATATTGCACGTACTTCTCGGCGTGAATGTGGCGGGTATTCTCTTCTTGATCTTATGATACTGCAGAATAACTTCCGGATCAATCGGCAGGAAGAGCTCCATGATGTCACGTGGAAGCGGAATTTCCCGTTTCCATCGCTCGGGTCGATACAGATCGCCGACATTGAACGTCTGGCAGCTAGAAGAGTAAAGTAGACAGACAATTTACAACAGCGTATCTCACAAGCACTGCCCTTTTTCCTAAATGGAGTTAAATCCACCATTCTCCTAGCCACCATAAATACCGCGGGGTCGCCATCGACCAACCCAATCGCCTTACTGCATGTGGTGGACATGTAAATATCTCACTTGGCATCATTCATCGTATCTTCAGGGATAAACCGACGATGAATCTGCAGCCTCTGCGGTTCGGCTGATCGACTGCGCAAAAGATACTCGCCGTTTCCCAACCTTCAACAACACTGCCAAGAATGCATACGTACATTCCGCATCAAAACACCATTGTACAGTAAATCGTACGGACCACATGCTTGCTTACTTGCACAACTCGCTCAGCGTGCGATACAAAATCCGCATTCTTTTCTGCATCCTGCAAACAAACCACAGGTACTCTTCACTTACAAATTTCGCCAAATTATTTCTGTACCAAGAATGCATAACAAAGCGCAAACATTGTTCTCACAACAACAGTCGCTCCTGGGGCAACAAGGTAGAGCGAAAGTCCTTGGCTTGCATGTCCTGTATGAGCAGAATATCCTTAGCCCGGATGCCGATGTGACCAATCAAATGATCTTGAACTCCCTTCAGCATGGCTGTCGCCCAATGATAGATAAATTCGGAGTCAGTCATCACCTATACTCAATCAACAAACACAAAATATCAAGATATAGCAGGGGTGGCCGTGACCCAAGTTGCCCCAACTCTACCCAATAACCATGAGCAGCAGTTTCATGTACAGCTGTAGGTTATTCAGAGTACGTCATAACTACAACATGTACTGTACATTACTGTACGTAACACGTAGCACACGCATACCTGTCCTCCGTGGTCGAACAAATATTCGACTTTGGGCAGAAGTGAGGCGGACTTGTAGCTCCTGGCTTTCTTGTTCCCGCCCCCTCTATACGGCTTGCAACGACCGTCGTACGAGCTCACAACCAACAACGGAATATCCTGACACGTACAAACCAATCGCACTCTAATACAATTCAGTATTCCATCCACCAATGGTCATCGTACATACATAAGCAATAGCAAGTGGCTATTCGCCAGTTGCGCTGAATATTTCTGGAGTATTCCTGAAGTGACCCAGCTCTTAACTTACACTGATTTCCTTAGTGCGTTCTTGATCGATGCCGGCGGGGTCACCGATCAAAAACACACTGAAAATCAATGTGAAAGAAAAGTGTCAGCTCGCGATCACCAAGAAATTTTCAGCGTAACTGGAGGGAATATACGTAGATAAAGTCAAACGCATGCATACCTTTAGATTCCACATGGCGTAGCGACGATTAGTGCGCGATTCGGGCAAGGCGTCATACTCTCCTGGGTCTTCAGTCATTCGCACATCCGCACCTGCAACAATACACACGAATAGCACATTATACAGGGTGTCTCATAATAAACCGTCCACCTTCCAATGCATGTAACTCTGGAACCACACCTTAAATTTTCATGCGGTTTTTTGTATTTTGTAGCAAAGGCTTCAACTCAGATGCATACAAAATTTGAGCTGCATAGGCCAAGTGGAAGCTACTCAAACACGTTCTTTCCCCGGCGGTCAAAAACGAGGGTTTTTCGAACTGTTAGTGCCGATTAGGGGTCTTCTGTGCATGGTCCAAACAAAATTAGCCTCGTAATGAAAAAAGATGGTCCAAAATGCTAGAAAATGCGTATCTCATGCATTAGCCCCAGTGCTAGGGTAGAAAACGCTTTGAACTGGGTATCTTGAAAGAATAAGACCGAGATTTTTCTCCATACTGAAGAAAAACGTCGATTTTGAGCTTCGAGATTCAACCGTCGCAATTTCCGAAGTATGTGGACGAAGTAATTGAAATTTTGTAAACACCTGCGTTGAAGCCTTGGCTACGAAATAAAAGAAACCGCATGAAAATCTAAGATGTGGTTCCAGAGTTACATTCTCGAAAAGGTGGACGGTTTATTTTGAGACACTCTGTATATTACAGGGGAACCAGTAGTACTTGATTTCTGCCCCAGCGGCTGTTCCCTCCCACATGCGATGCCATTCATAAATAGTCACGGGGTTGATGCTCGTTGTCGTTCGGTACACCTACACAAACATTCTCCAACCATTGGGCCTGCGGTTGAGCTAAACGGGAGCGAATAGTTCCGGCGTTTTGAAGAGAGCGTCATTTCTCGCAGGGAAAGACAGCACTCCTTGTGAAAAACGTCGCGCCCTTTTTGCCGTAAAAAAAATTGCGCTAGCATTTTCCGTTCGCATAAGGCTATCACCTTACTTTCCCCGCTCGCTCGCTTTCAGAATACTGCACAAGCTTCTCCTTACTTTCCTTCCCATCTGCGGCTTCCTCTCCAGTGTCACTGTCACTGTCGTCATCATCCCCCTCCCTTTCTGTCGTCAACAGCAAGGCGCGAGCAGATTGCGGCAGCATCATCGAGTCCATTATTGCATCCAAACTACTGCCTCCTCCTCCTCCCTCACCCGACGTCATAGATTGAGATTCAGGCACACTGATCACAGTGTGCACTTCGTGCAACACCTAACAATGCACAATACATATACATACACATGCATGAACGTGTACCCAGAGCATAAACGAAGCAGCGAAGAAGAAGAAGAGGGGTGCGTCTGTCCCTGCATATGTAGTTTGTATGGATACCTTCACCTACTGTATGTATGTATCGATATAGAATAGCACGTACGTACAAATACAGAACTACGTCAGCACAAATCAGTGCTCAAAAAGACGTACATACTGTACGTACGTACATATTGCGACGTGCCTCGTTCCGTATGGCCATAGGCGCACCCCGAAGGGGGGGGGGGGGGGGGGGATTGGACCGGAACGGGAATCGAACCCGCCACCCTCGGTCACAGCTACGAACGTAGGCGGCACACGACCACGTGCCGGCCCAGGGGCAGATGGCTAAACTCGCCTTATTGGCCTCGAATTCTACTGTATTGCCAAAGGTTACAGACGCGGCGTTTCCCTACCTGTTTCCTGGGGGATGGTGCCTTGAAAATTCTCCTCTGGCTCCCTTTGCCATCGCTCCTCCCCTCCATCCCTCTTTCCTCCAGATCCAAAAGAGTGCTCGGCGGTGTTTCGTCCACCACAAGTTTCTCTTCCTCCTCCTCCATGGCTTTGCTCAGTCGGCGTTCGTCGTGCAGCTCTCGCAAACTCTCCATCTTCTCTTGCCAGGCCGAGTCGGACTGCAGAAACTGCGACAAACGCGTCTCCATGTCCTCATCTGTCTCTTTCACTGTGGTCATCAAGGACGCAGAGAAGACGGCCTTGCCCATTGCTTTCGCTGCAGCGATCAAGCACAGCATACTGTACTATCGCACGTATACGAATGCAAAATACAGGGTGTCTCACGTAGACCTACCTAACGATCCAGCCTTATAACTTCCGTATTACAGGAGATATCAAGCTCAAATTTTGTCCCCAGAAACCCAAGAATATACCATACTTTGTGGCAAAATTTGAGCCAGATAGGTCAACTAGAGATGAAATTACGAGCTCGCAAATGTTGGACCCTGTTTTTCGCATTTTTCTGCACTGTGCGTGGTTTTGGGACTAAAATCTTCTGCTCATCAGCATGGTCAAGCAGCTCATTCAACATGGAAATATGGCGGAACAATAATGGCTGAACGTCATCACGGTCCAGAACACAAAGGATACAAAATACAGGCGATTTACCACCCATAACAGCCTTCAAGGAGCTGTCGAGGTCAATAGCGGCACCACTGATTTCAAAACGTTGAAAAACGTGGTCCCAAATTTGCAAGCTCGTAATTTCATCCCTAGTTGACCTATCTGGCTCAAATTTTGCCACAAAGTATGGTATATTCTTGGGTTTCTGGGGACAAAGTTTGATCTTGATACCTCCTGTAATACGGAAGTTATTAGGCTGGATCATTAGGTAGGTCTACGTGAGACACCCTGTAGTACACCGTATAGGCTGTAGAGCATCCCATGTAGTGAAAATCAAAGTTTTCATAGTATAAGTGACAGACAGGTACTTGCGCTGTAAAAGTTGAGCTTTGGAAGTCAACCAACAGCGAAAGCGAAAAAAATTACGAATAAATGAACTCTCACATTTTCGGTATGAGCAAAATGAATGGTATCATGCAAGCAAAAGCTCACCACTTGTGTTATTGCCAGTGACCACGCGTCGCGAGCTTCTTCGCGTGCTGCATCCTTCCTCTGCTTCTTCCTGCTTCGGTACAACAACAGGCGTATTCGATCCTGTGAAATATCCCCCAAATATACAAAATCATTACGTACGTACTGTAGCTACGATACGTACTGTAGCGAAACACGCATGACAAATGCACAAACCATGCTTATTCATGCACACTGGATACCGCGTTCAGATAAGCGGCGTTGGTCCGACGTACGTACGTCCGGTGCATGCCCAAAAAATGCAGGCACACCGCTCTATAACGATGTCGACAGTCATGCCGCGTTCACCAGACGTCCCTACGTCCAACGTATCTATGTATTCCTAAATTGTCGACGTATCTATGAGTACATGGTTTATGTACTCCTAGATACGTCAGACGTACGTCCGTACGGACGTCTGATGAACGCAGCATCATGGACCTTTTCGGTGTAGATACGTACGCCCATTTATCTGAATGCTTGCTTGCCAGTCTCACTTTCCGTCGATCTTCTAGTCCTCTTCTGTGTGGGTGGGTCAATCATCTCCTCTTTCTTCACTGCCGCAGTAGTGGATGAGGATGCAGCAGTACCGAATGTCTCCAGCGCATCCGCGTCCGCGTACTCATCGCCGAACAAGTCAGCCTCTTCTTCCTGCATAGATTCTTCTGCTTCTGCTCTCTTCTGTCCTAAAGAAACAACAAACAGGAATTACGACAATTACAGAAGCGTGTCGATTTACTGAGAGAATGGAGAGGTATTTCGCTTGTAGTAGTTTGTGGTGAAAGGCAATAATGCACGCCACGCGAAATTGTCTTCCGCGACATACAAAATCTTCCCTTTTTTCAGTGGACTAATCATACGTAGATACTCCTGATAATACTGAACGCAACCATGGACAAGAATAATGAATTTCTAACCTTCGCTGGATAGGAGACGCGCTTTCTCCAAGTCGAACTTCTTATCCACCACTTTTGCCCGCAATGCGTACTTGAGAAATCGCCAGAGTTTCTGCGGATAGGTCAACTCGCGAGGTGGCAGCGATTTGCCCAGGAAAACCACGCGTCTTGGGGTTCCTGAACAATTCTACTGTAATTGCATGTACGCAATTTCGTAGTATAAAGTACTCCATAAGCAGGTGCGCACAGGCTGGGTGGTACATACATACATACCATAGGAATAGACGGTTTGTATGCAGATGGGCAGATCCCAATCTGAACCATGTGTCACCGTGTTTTCCATGCACAGAAGAAGGCGCAAAGAAGAAACCGAGCTGACTATCTTCAGCGGATACTTGCGAAGCAATACTTGAACATTCATTTCTTCTTGCAAGGAACACTAAAACATAAACACACTTACGTACCTACGTAATGCATGTCTTGTACTCAGAAAACATAGACCTGCAGTATAAATTTCTTTGGTGGACAAGTGTAAACTAAATACTATCAAGGCACAAGTAATGGAGAGGCTTCAAATCAAAACTTACCGAAGGGCGAAGATGCGCCATCTACACTTTTCGGTAACTTTTTGATACGAACCCTCTACGTTGCCTGTATTTCCATCACACTGGTCCACCCAAAATCTATAGATACAGTACCTGCTTCTCTTTGGCTGGCGGAAACTTTTTGGCGACATTGCTGAAATCTTCTGGTACCAGCGACTTCATCTCAGGATCAGGCAGCACAAGCTTGGGAAACTTGCCCTTCACAAATCAAATACCTTTTTCACAACAACGGTCACTGGATTCTATACCAGACACCTTTTCCTGTCGTGCGATAGTTAAGAAATATAGCCGTTCTACGTATGTACGTTGCTTACTAGTTCAAGAAAGATTTTCTCTTGTGCCAGCCATTCAGGATTGGAGCGAATATGAGCTCCCTTTTCCCCCACGTACAAGTCATCCATTTTCGACGCTTCCCACGTTACATCCGCATCCAAGCGAGCTATCTTCGATTCCATAGACTTCTGAAAACACAAGCTACTAGTATACAATCAAAGCTTCGGGTCAGCAAAAGCAAATCAAATGCAGAAGAAAAATAACGCCTTACGTCGGGTACTGTGGGGAAAACCGGACACCTCAGCTTCCCTACAGCTCGTGAAGCAGCTCCGGCTAGCTCGTGAATAAAACGACTCTCAATGCAATGGTACACAGTCTAAGTATACCTTCCAGAGAGCGATAGCCAAACCCAAACCTACAGTATTGCTAAGAAAATCTCTGGGTGTCCGGTTTTACCCCCGAGTACCCCCTAAACCTCGTGATATTCCCGACATCCGACAGCTCCGAATGTTCCACCCCACCCGAAACGCGCTCGAAAACTGCCCGGAGTCAGTTCGTGTTCACGTAGGTAGGCGTTGAAAGCCGCGTGCTCCGGCTTCAATTTCTCCTTCCAATCCTGAAAAAATGAACCCAGGTACCTAATAGCACAAACAGAAAACACTGAACCAACGCCTTCATCATGCCGCGTTCAGATATGCGACTTACGCCCAAGAGAAACCGCACCGCATCGCAAGGGACGAGTCACGGACCGTTCAGCAGGGACGTCGCCTATCTGAACGCGGCACCACTCCAATTACCAATAGCGAATTGTCAACTCAATAGTAACAGTGCACGGAATGAGCTACATCGTATACCTTCAATTCAGCGTTCTGCCTCTTATGCTCTAGTTTGAGTCCGCTGGCTCGCTGTTGGCATCGTGCCAAGTAGAGTTGATGCTGTTTGGTGGTCAGTACGGACTTGAGTCGGCCCTTGTCGTAGTGCAGCTTGGGCACGAACTGCAGCTGGTGTCGTGCTATCTTCCGCCCGCCTGACACAGCTGCCCCATCTCCCTCATCTTCCTGCTGGCTTGTGCCACGCTTCTCCTGCCGCTTTCCCTCCCACTTTTGCCGTTGCTTCTCCTTGAACAGACAAGATTTCGCCTTTCGCCTGAAAAAGAACGACACAAGAGAGTGCCTGCCTGTCCAAACAGAGAAAGCAATGCCTGGGTCGCTGTCTGTCAAACTCCATTGCGCTCTACGTATGCATGTGGTGGTTGAGAGTTTTTTGGGTTTCTTCCTCATAACTTATTTCGGCCAGGGGGAAATTGGGGGCACCCAATACCACCCCATATAGCTGGGAAAACGATCAAGACCGAGTTTGCGGAATCTGGTGCCAACGCGTAAATATTTGCCTAAATGCGTGCATGTTCTTCAGATTTTCCCTTCAAATTCGCAGACAGATAAAAGTATGGACTTCGATCATCGCGTAGTGAATGTTGCAAATCCATAAAGATGTCCATGAAAATGTACAGCAAAACTCGGCCTTGATCCTATAGTGAACTATTATACCACCCCAACGTTACCGTACATACATAGTCATACTACTACGAATAATACTTCGTCATGTTTTGCTCCTGCATGAGCCTCGTTGCTTTTTCTTCCAGTTCTTTTCTCCTCCTTTGCCTCGCTTCTTCCGTTTCCTGCGTCCATTCTCCCTTCTTCTTATGTCCTTCTGCCAATTCCACAGATCCCTGCGCTTGCCGATCCGCTGAGGTTGGGACGTGTGATTCAATCGCGGAGCTTTGAGAAGTAGAAGGACCCACTAAAACAGACATCGGCAGGAGAAGCGTGGCGCAAACCAAGAGCGGGAAGATGAGGGAGATGGGGCAGCTGTGTCAGGCGGGCGGAAGATAGCGCGACACCAGCTGCAGTTCGTGCCCAAGCTGCACTACGACAAGGGCCGCCTCAAGTCCGTACTGACCACCAAACAGCATCAACTCTACTTGGCACGATGCCAACAGCGAGCCAGCGGACTCAAACTAGAGCATAAGAGGCAGAACGCTGAATTGAAGGTATACGATGTAGCTCATTCCGTGCACTGTTACTATGAGTTGACAATTCGCTATTGGTAATTGGAGTGGTGCCGCGTTCAGATAGGCGACGTCCCTGCTGAACGGTCCGTGACTCGTCCCTTGCGATGCGGTGCGGTTTCTCTTGGGCGTAAGTCGCATATCTGAACGCGGCATGATGAAGGCGTTGGTTCAGTGTTTTCTGTTTGTGCTATTAGGTACCTGGGTTCATTTTTTCAGGATTGGAAGGAGAAATTGAAGCCGGAGCACGCGGCTTTCAACGCCTACCTACGTGAACACGAACTGACTCCGGGCAGTTTTCGAGCGCGTTTCGGGTGGGGTGGAACATTCGGAGCTGTCGGATGTCGGGAATATCACGAGGTTTAGGGGGTACTCGGGGGTAAAACCGGACACCCAGAGATTTTCTTAGCAATACTGTAGGTTTGGGTTTGGCTATCGCTCTCTGGAAGGTATACTTAGACTGTGTACCATTGCATTGAGAGTCGTTTTATTCACGAGCTAGCCGGAGCTGCTTCACGAGCTGTAGGGAAGCTGAGGTGTCCGGTTTTCCCCACAGTACCCGACGTAAGGCGTTATTTTTCTTCTGCATTTGATTTGCTTTTGCTGACCCGAAGCTTTGATTGTATAGCTTGTGTTTTCAGAAGTCTATGGAATCGAAGATAGCTCGCTTGGATGCGGATGTAACGTGGGAAGCGTCGAAAATGGATGACTTGTACGTGGGGGAAAAGGGAGCTCATATTCGCTCCAATCCTGAATGGCTGGCACAAGAGAAAATCTTTCTTGAACTAGTAAGCAACGTACATACGTAGAACGGCTATATTTCTTAACTATCGCACGACAGGAAAAGGTGTCTGGTATAGAATCCAGTGACCGTTGTTGTGAAAAAGGTATTTGATTTGTGAAGGGCAAGTTTCCCAAGCTTGTGCTGCCTGATCCTGAGATGAAGTCGCTGGTACCAGAAGATTTCAGCAATGTCGCCAAAAAGTTTCCGCCAGCCAAAAGAGAAGCAGGTACTGTATCTATAGATTTTGGGTGGACCAGTGTGAATGGAAATACAGGCAACGTAGAGGGTTCGTATCAAAAAGTTACCGAAAAAGTGTAGATGGCGCATCTTCGCCCTTCGGTAAGTTTTGATTTGAAGCCTCTCCATTACTTGTGCCTTGATAGTATTTAGTTTACACTTGTCCACCAAAGAAATTTATACTGCAGGTCTATGTTTTCTGAGTACAAGACATGCATTACGTAGGTACGTAAGTGTGTTTATGTTTTAGTGTTCCTTGCAAGAAGAAATGAATGTCCAAGTATTGCTTCGCAAGTATCCGCTGAAGATAGTCAGCTCGGTTTCTTCTTTGCGCCTTCTTCTGTGCATGGAAAACACGGTGACACATGGTTCAGATTGGGATCTGCCCATCTGCATACAAACCGTCTATTCCTATGGTATGTATGTATGTACCACCCAGCCTGTGCGCACCTGCTTATGGAGTACTTTATACTACGAAATTGCGTACATGCAATTACAGTAGAATTGTTCAGGAACCCCAAGACGCGTGGTTTTCCTGGGCAAATCGCTGCCACCTCGCGAGTTGACCTATCCGCAGAAACTCTGGCGATTTCTCAAGTACGCATTGCGGGCAAAAGTGGTGGATAAGAAGTTCGACTTGGAGAAAGCGCGTCTCCTATCCAGCGAAGGTTAGCAAGTCATTGTTCTTGTCCATGGTTGCATACAGTTTTATCTGGAGTACCTATCCATGTGATTGATTGGTCCACTGAGAAAAGGGAAGATTTTGTATGTCGCGGAAGACAATTTCGCGTGGCGTGCATTATTGCCTTTCACCACAAACTGCTGCAAGCAAAGTATCTCTCCCTTCTCTCGGTAAATCGACACGCTTCTGTAATTGTCGTAATTCCTGTTTGTTGTTTCTTTAGGACAGAAGAGAGCAGAAGCAGAAGAGTCTATGCAGGAAGAAGAGGCTGACTTGTTCGGCGATGAGTATGCGGACGCGGATGCTGTGGAGACATTCGGTACTGCTGCATCCTCATCCTCATCCACTACTGCGGCAGTGAAGAAAGAGGAGATGATTGACCCACCACCACAGAAGAGGACTAGAAGATCGACAGAAAGTGAGACTGGCAAGCAAGCATTCAGATAAATGGGCGTACGTATCTACACCGAAAAGGTCCATGATGCCGCGTTCATCAGACGTCCGTACGGACGTACGTCTGACGTATCTAGGAGTACATAAACCATGTACTCATAGATACGTCGACAATTTAGGAATACATAGATACGTTGGACGTAGGGACGTCTGGTGAACGCGGCATGACTGTCGACATCGCTATAGAGCGGTGTGCCTGCATTTTTTGGGCATGCACCGGACGTGCGTACGCCGGACCAACGCCGCTTATCTGAACGCGGTATCCAGTGTGCATGAATAAGCATGGTTTGTGCATTTGTCATGCGTGTTTCGCTACAGTACGTATCGTGGCTACAGTACGTACGTAATGATTTTGTATATTTGGGGGATATTTCACAGGATCGAACACGCCTGTTGTTGTACCGAAGCAGGAAGAAGCAGAGGAAGGATGCAGCACGCGAAGAAGCTCGCGACGCGTGGCCACAGGCAATAACACAGGTGAGCTTTTGCTTGCATGATACCATTTATACAGGGTGTCCCACGTAGACCTATCGAACGATCCAGCCATATAACTTCCGTATTACAGTAGATATCAAGCTGAAATTTTGTCCCCAGAAACCCAAGAAAATACCATTTGTTGTGGCAAAATTTGAGCCAGATAGGTCAACTAAAGTACAAATTATATTTCTGGGACCCATGCATTATTTATCTCAGGATCTAGCCAACGTAGCTCAAAGCGGTTAAAAATCTCTCGATAACTTTAGCTCGCCTGGAAAATAAAAAAAACCGCATGCGTCTACGTGCCCTCTGTGTCGAGAAATCGCCGATTTCCTTAAGTACTAAAAATGTACTAAAATGGTACACTTTTTTCGATTATTCAGCATAAATGAACAAGCCGCAAAAATTTTTCATTAAAAGTAGCCTATCCTATGTAAAATTTGGGGTAGATTTCAAAAACAGTATCGGTGTTTTAAAAAAATTTAACCCCTAGTATATAATTTTGCAAAATTTGTATATTTTTGACAATTTTTGGGTAGGGGTTAAATTTTTTGAAACACCAATGCTATTTTTGAAATCTGCATCAAATTCTACATAGGATAGGCTACTTTTAATGAAAAAGTGTTTGCGGCTTGTTCAGTTATGTTGAATAATCGGAAAAAGGTGTACATTTTTAGTACTTAAGGAATTTGGCGATTTCTCGACACAGAGGGCACGTAGACGCATGCGGTTTTTTTTATTTTCCAGGCGAGCTAAAGTTATCGAGAGATTTTTAACCGCTTTGAGCTACGTTGGCTAGATCCTGAGATAAATAATGCATGGGTCCCAGAAATATAATTTGTACTATAGGGATGAAATTACGAGCTTGCAAATTTGTGACCACATTTTTCAACATTTTGAAATCAGTGGTGCCGCTATTGACCTCGACAGCTCCTTGAAAGCTGTTATGGGTGGTAAATCGCCTGCATTTTTGTATTCTTTGTGTTCTAGACCGTGATGACGTTCCAGCCATTGTGCTCCGCAATATTTCCATGTTGGATGAGCTGCTTGACCATGCTGAGCAGAAGATTTCAATATTAAATAAAACCATGCTCAGTGCGGAAAGTGCTAAAAACAGGGTCCAAAATTTCCAAGCCTGTATATTTATCCCTAGTTGACCTATCTGGCTCACATTTTGCCACAACAAATGGTATATTCTTGGGTTTCTGGGGACAAAATTTCAGCTTGATATCTACTGTAATACGGAAGTTATAAGGCTGGATCGTTCTATAGGTCTACGAGGGACACCCTGTATTAGCTCTTACCGAAAATTTCAGAGTTTATCTATACGTAATTATAGCTCTCGCTGTTGAATGTTGAGTTCCATAGCTCAACTTTTACAGCTCAAGTACCTACTACTACTTATACTATGAAAACTTTGATTTTCACTACATGGGATGCTCTACAGCCTATACGTGCTGTACCCTGGCCTAGGTTGCATTCGTATACGTGAACTAGGTTGCATTCGTATATGTGCGATAGTACACTAAGCTATGCCGTGCTTGCTCACTGCTGCAGCAAAAGCAATGGGCAAGGCGGTCTTCTCAGCGTCCTTGATGGCCACAGTGAAAGAGACAGATGAGGACATGGAGACGCGTTTGTCGCAGTTTCTTCACTCCGACTCGGCCTGGCAGGAGAAGATGGAGGGTTTGCGAGAGCAGCACGACGAACGCCGACTGAGCAGAGCCATGGAGGAGGAGGAGGAGGAGAAACTGGTGGTGGACGAAACACCGCCGAGCACTCTACTGGATCTGGAGGAAGGAGGGATGGAGGGGAGGAGCGATGGCAAAGGGAGCCAGAGGAGAATTTTCAAGGCACCATCCCCCAGGAAACAGGTAGGGAAACGCCGCGTCTGTAACCTTTGGCAATACAGTAGAATTCGAGGCCAATAAGGCGAGTTTAGCCATCTGCCCCTGGGCCGGCACGTGGTCGTGTGCTGCCTACGTTCGCAGCTGTGACCGAGAGTGGCGGGTTCGATTCCCGTTCCGGTCCAATTTCCCCTTCCCCCCCCCCCCCCCCCCCCCCCATTTTGGGTGCGCCTACAGTACGGATCTGCACTAACTAGCACCACACAAAAAATAACTCAGGATCTAGCCAACGTAGCGCAAAGCGGTTAAAAATCTCTCGATAAGTTTCAGCGGGATTGAAAATAAAAAAAACCGCATGCGTCTACGTGCCCTCTGTGTCGAGAAATCGCCAATTTCCTTAAAGGGGAACTTTGGGCGGAAAGTTCGAGGTAAGCCTGCACGGATCATTCGATAGAGCATAAAAAATGCTGCAAAACGCACCAAGTCCCATCCCTCTACATTGCGTCGTTCTTGAGTTACAGGCAAATACTGATCAGTGAACGGGAAATTGCGCCCCAGAGCACGTAGCTCGCTAACCACTGCACCAATCTGAATAATTTTTCTACCACCGTGTGCTCCGTTTGGCGTTCTACCTTTTTGTTGTATAAAGTTTTGCTGTATCTTCACTGTCTGAGGCATGGGAAGCCCAAAAACAGGTGTCGTTGCGCGGTTTAGCACATTTTGTAGGTCCATGAAATATATGTGCTAAACTGCGCAACTACACCTGTTTTTGGGCTTCCCATGCCTGAGACAGTGAAGATACAGCAAAACTTTATACAACAAAAAGGTAGAACGCCAAACAGAGCACACGGTGGTAGCAAAATTATTGCGATCGGTGCAATGGTTAGCGAGCTACGGCTTCGTTCAAAAATGTAAGTCTCGTGACGGGACTGTGCTCACGGTAATCCAGATTAGCGTCACGTCTTGGGGCCACGATAATATTTCACGGGACTTCTCCTGTCTTCGCCCTTCTCGCCAGTTGCGCAAAAGATTTATTACCCCGCCGGCCGCCGCGCCGGCCATCAGATATCCTCACTAATTTTGCGTTCCCACAACATCTACTAGAAAGCGCATGGGCGCATAGTAGGTAGGTACGCACATGGTAGGTACACAGTATGTACGTAGGCAAAGTTTGTGTGATGAATGAATCCACACTGCTTGTCTTTCTCGCTCTCCTGCTCTGCTCGCTCGTCCCTTGTCCATCCTCACAACCTTAGTCCTTAACCCGTTAATCTGGCTGCGCCCACACCCAACGAGGCGAGAGAGAAGAGAGAGAGGGAAGGCATAGGTATGTACATAAATGTTTTCCAAGGTGCAAAAGATAAGCTGACTTCCTCGACTGAGCAATAAAGTGTGCTAGGAAAGAGAGCCCCTGCTGGTCACTCGGTACGCTCACTCCTTCTCATGTTACCGCTTCTTTTGTTTGCTCTCTTCTTCCTTCCCACCCAACGAAGTACCGTGACGTTAATATAAAAACCAACGTGACGAGATTTATATTACCGTGAGCAGAGTCCCGTCACGGGGCTTACGTTTATGAACGAAGCCTACGTGCTCTGGGGCGCGATTTCCCGTTCACAGATCAGTATTTGCCTGTAACTCAAGAACGACGCAACGTAGAGGGATGGGACTTGGTGCGTTTTGCAGCATTTTTTATGCTCTATCGAATGATCCGTGCAGGCTTACCTCGAACGTTCCGCCCAAAGTTCCCCTTTAAGTACTAAAAATGTACACTTTTTTGGATTATTCAACATAACTGAACAAGCCACAAAAATTTTTTCATTAAAAATAGCCTATCCTATGTAAAATTTGGCGTAGATTTCAATAATAGTATCGTTGATCCAAAAAATTTAACCCCTACCCAATCATTTTCAAAAATATACAAATTTTGCAAAATTTTTTACTAGGGGTTATATTTTTTTTAAAACACCGATACTGTTTTTGAAATCTACACCAAATTTTACATAGGATAGGCTACTTTTAATGAAAAAGTTTTTGCGGCATTGTTCATTTATGTGGAATAATCGAAAAAAGTGTACCTTTTTAGTATATTTTCAGTACTTAAGGAAATTGGCGATTTCTCGACACAGAGGGCACGTAGACGCATGCGGTTTTTTTATTTTCAATCCCGCTGAAACTTATCGAGAGATTTTTAACCGCTTTGCGCTACGTTGGCTAGATCCTGAGTTATTTTTTGTGTGGTGCTAGTTAGTGCAGATCCGTACTGTATGGCCATACGGAACGAGGCACGTCGCATTATGTACGTACGTACAGTATGTACGTCTTTTTGAGCACTGATTTGTGCTGACGTACTTCTGTATTTGTACGTACGTGCTATTCTATATCGATACATGCATACAGTAAGTGAAGGTATCCATACAAACTACACATGCAGGGACAGACGCACCCATCTTCTTCTTCTTCGCTGCTTCGTTATGCTGTGGGTTCTCGTTCATGCATGTGTATATATACAAGTATTGTGCATTGTTAGGTGTTGCACGAAGTGCACACTGTGATCAGTGTGCCTGAATCTCAATCCACGACGTCGGGTGAGGGAGGAGGAGAAGGGGGAGGCAGTTTGGACGCAATAATGGACTCGATGATGCTGCCGCAATCTGCTCGCGCCTTGCTGTTGACGACAGAAAGGGAGGGGGATGATGACGACAGTGACAGTGACACTGGAGAGGAAGTCGCAGATGGGAAGGAAAGTAAGGAGAAGCTTGTGCAGTATTCTGAAAGCGAGCGAGCGGGGAAAGTAAGGTGATAGCCTTATGCGAACGGAAAATGCTAGCGCAATTTTTTGTACGGCAAAAAGGGCGCGACGTTTTTCACAAGGAGTGCTGTCTTTCCCTGCAAGAAATGACGCTCTCTTCAAAACGCCGTCGAACTATTCGCTCCCGTTTAGCTCAACCGCAGGCCCAATGGTTGGAGAATGTTTATTATGAATGAGTGGCATCGCATGTGGGAGGGAGCAGCCGCTGGGGCAGAAATCAACTACTACTGGTTCCCCTGTAATAATGTGCTGTTCGTGTGTATTGTTGCAGGTGCGGATGTGCGAATGACTGAAGACCCAGGAGAGTATGACGCCTTGCCCGAATCGCGCACTAATCGTCGCTACGCCATGTGGAATCTAAAGGTATGCATGCGTTTGACTTTATCTACGTACAGTATATTCCCTCCAGTTACGCTGAAAATTTCTTGGTGATCGCGAGCTGACACTTTTCTTTCACATTGATTTTCAGTGTGTTTTTGATCGGTGACCCCGCCGGCATCGATCAAGAACGCACTAAGGAAATCAGTGTAAGTTAAGAGCTGGGTCACTTCAGGACTACTCCAGAAATATTCAGCGCAACTGGCGAATAGCCACTTGCTATTGCTTATGTATGTACGATGGCCATTGGTGGATGGAATACTGAATTGTATTAGAGTGCGCTTGGTTTGTACGTGTCAGGATATTCCGTTGTTGGTTGTGAGCTCGTACGACGGTCGTTGCAAGCCGTATAGAGGAGGCGGGAACAAGAAAGCCAGGAGCTACAAGTCCGCCTCACTTCTGCCCAAAGTCGAATATTTGTTCGACCACGGAGGACAGGTATGCGTGTGTTACGTGTTACGTACAGTAATGTACAGTACATGTTGTAGTTATGACGTACTCTGCATAACCTACAGCTACATAAAACTGCTGCTTATGGTTATTGGGTAGAGTGGGGGCAACTTGGGTCACGGCCACTCCTGCTATATCTTGATATTTTGTGTTTGTTGATTGAGTATAGGTGATGACTGACTCCGAATTTATCTATCATTGGGCAACAGCCATGCTGAAGGGAGTTCAAGATCATTTGATTGGTCACATTGGCATCCGGGCTAAGGATATTCTGCTCATACAGGATCTGCAAGCCAAGGACTTTCGCTCTACCCTGTTGCCCCAGGAGCGACTGTTGTTGTGAGAACAATGTTTGCGCTTTGCTATGCACTCTTGCACTCTCAGAAATCATTTGGCGAAGTTTGTTTGCAGGATGCAGAAGAGAATGCGGATTTTGTATCGCACGCTGAGTGAGTTGTGCAAGTAAGCAAGCAAGTGGCCCGGTACGATAAGCTACTACAACGGTGTTTTGATGCGGAATATACATATGCATTCTTGGTAGTGTTGTTTAAAGGTTGGGAAACGGAGAGTATCTTTTGCGCAGTCGATCGGCCGAACCGCAGAGGCTGCAGATTCATCGTCGGTTTATCCCTGGAGATCCGTTAAATGATGCCAAGTGAGATGTTTATATATGAATTCTTTGTTAGATTGTGGATATCTCCCCCTTTAGGAAAAAGGGCAGTGCTTGTGAGATACGCTCTACTAATAGTAAATTGTTTTCTACTTTATTCTAGCTGTCAGACGTTCAGTGTCGGCGATCTGTATCGACCTGAGCGATGGAAGAGGGAAATTCCTCTACCGCGTGACATCATGGAACTATTCCTGCCTATTGATCCGGAAGTTATTCTGCAGTATCATAAGATCAGAAAGAGAATACCCGCCACATTCACGCCGAGAAGTACGTGCAATATGTCATCAGTTGTACACCTTCGACACTGTGATTTCAGCACATACTGTACTTGGGTGTCCATGACGGGCACAGCAAGAGTGCATAATCTACTTGATTGCAGGGGAAGATGAATCGGCGAATCTGAAATCCGTGGAGAGAGAGCGGAAGAAGAAGAAGCAGCATAAGAAAGGCAAGAAAAAGCAGAAGCTGCCGGGGCTTCAGCCTTTCGGTAAAGCAGATGCAAGAGACCCATTCCGCAGAGAAGCAACAGTCAAAGGGAGAAGGTGAAGGCATATGAATGAATTTGTGCGTAAGATGGAGCGAGAGTGTGATGAACAAAGGTTATATCCTGCATTTGGGCCAGAGAGGTTTGGTAAATTAGTATGGTAAGTTCAGCGAGAGTTGTCTTTGGGCGTTTGCCCGTGTTGAGCAAAATAGAAAGCTCATTAGATTTCCCCAGCGTTTTATGTCTGCCTATTCTGTGGAGTAGGCCAACTGTAAATGGCGTATCGCGCGCAAAACCCCGCAGACAACTCTCACTGAACTGAACAGGATGTACGTGCTGAAACATACATGCGTTGTTTGCGTTTTCGTTGCATTGTCCTCATGCTTAGATCTTTTAAGATAAAACTTAACCCATACTGAATATCGTCCTCACTACTACTACTTTGTGCGCTACGGTGTGTGAGCACTGAAAAACAACGGAGCTGCAGTACATAAGGTGCTCACTGGTGCGCACTTTGCAATGGGAGTCGCGTCTGGTGCGCACCGTTGCTCCCTTTTGCGCACCAGTGAACACCTTAAGTACTGGAGCTCCGTATGTATTTCAGTGCTCACCACCGCATAAAAGTAGTAGTTGTGAGGACGATATTCAGTATGGGTTAATCAAATCAGAATATCTTTGGTCACATGCAGAATTTGGGGAGAAGTGAGATCGTCTGGTTGGTTTATCACTTGATGGTTGGATCAGAAGGCGGCCACTTGAAAACAGAGTAGCACACATCCGCAACACACCAGCAGCACTAGGAGCAACAAGACCAGCGCATAGCTGATGGTGATGAGCCAAAAGGCGAAGTAGTAGGTCAGCACGTCGCAGTATTCTGCGTGCTTCGTGTCATGAAACACTGGCTTGTACGCGCGGTACACCCATACAGTACCTGAAAACGAAAAGCAGTACTGCCAAAGTATTAGGGAACTGTGGGATGGGGTAAATCCGCTTGGGATTATCGGTTTAGGAAGGGTGGACGGACATGCACGTACAATACATATGCATGTACGTCCTTGCGACATCCGTACGATTACGTATGCGTAGGATCTATGTACAACCGGAGTTTGTTTCTAACCTGCAATGAACCAGGCGAGCATGAAACAGCCCAGCAGGTTGCTGATGCAGAGTTCACTGTGGTAAATGACGCCTCCATTTTGAGCTGCAGGAGCAGGGGTTGGATGGTTGCTATTGCTGTTGTCGTCGGCGTGCTGTTTGATGCGCATAACAATGTAGAGTATGGCCTTTAGCAGTGCGGCGGCGCCACCCACAATCAAGTAGATGGGGATGAAGCGCTCCTTCGGACACTTGTCCCGATTTAGCACGCCAATGATTATCATCGCCACTGGAATGGCAGTGATCAGACTGATAAAGATGAGCATCACCACTGAAAAACATAATAAGCTATTGTACGACGTGACAGTACTTTTAAAAATGGCAGGAAAAAAGGTGTCTACCCGAATCACAGATGAACACGGCCAATTTCTTGACAAAGCTGACGAATCCATTGGCCGATTTGACACCTCTGAATTCGCCATACAGAGATTCGTAGGTAGGTGGTGGACCTGGAAAATAACAAGGGGAAAATTGCATTATGGTTATACGTACAGTACATAACATAACATATGTACGTACGTACACATACAAACAGCTTGACATGGAGCAATGTAAATATGTAGCCTATGCACAGAATAATCATTTCGGTGGCAAAGTGAGCAAATGCAGCATTGTATCTATGATCGCATGCGCACCTAACGCACGGTCAATGGCGTTGGCGTTGCCCTATACAACGTACCATGAAAGTGGTTGGCATGATGAGGACTAGTGATGTCAGAGTAAAATTCTGGGTAACTTTACCTGGGTTACCTGGCCGATTTTTGGCTGGGTAACTTTACTTTACTTTACCTAGATCGAAAAACGTTTACCCAGCTTTACTTTTACCCAGGGCTGAAATGGCTTACCCAGGTAGAATCGAAGGTCATCTGGGTAAGTATGTAGTACTTACCTGGGTAAAAGTCTGTTTATTCTTTAGTACTTACCCAGGTAATTTACCCGAATAAAAGCATGCAGAAGGAAGCTCATATCAAGAAATAGTGCAGTTTCATAGCAAGACGTCTTTCAACATGTAACTTTTGGTGTGGTGTAGGAATACTAAAGCAGTACTGACACCTTCAGAACAGTGCAGTGGTGCATAAATTTCGTCAAGAGCCCATACCGTTAGAGAGTGCGACACGAGGCTTTAGTACTGAGAAATAGGGCAGCAAAGCTTATCGGCTGGCTCTCACAGCTTCCAATAGGGCTGCAGATTCGAAACTTAGCTCACGCAAATGCTGAAAGTCTCAGCTTTTTCATGGTGCAAAAATTATTCAGATCCGACCACGGCAAGTGGTCAAAACTTTTGATTCTTTGAACCCGGGTTATGCGCGAAATACGCGCCCCCGAAAAACAAAGCTGTGACCGCCGGCCCCGCAATTGCGATCCAGCAGTCGCAGCAGTTTCGCTTCCACCAGCAAACTCATCGCGGACTAGTGGCCCCGCAATTGCGATCCAGCAAACTCATCGTGGAGTAGTGGTTACGCAATTGCGTGCCACCGCTGCACTGCTGGATCGCAATTGCGGGGCCGCCGGTCACAGCTTTGTTTTTTCGGGGGCGCGTATTTCGCGCATAACCCGGGTTCAAAGAATCAAAAGTTTTGACCACTTGCCGTGGTCGAATCTGAATAATTTTTGCACCACGAAAAAGCTGAGACTTTCAGCATTTGGGTGAGCTGAGTTTCGAATCTGTAGCCCTATTGGAAGCTGTGAGAGCCAGCCGATAAGCTTTGCTGCCCTATTTCTCAGTACTAAAGCCTTGTGTCGCACTCTCTAACGGTATGGGCTCTTGATTTCGTTTATAAATGGTAGCCACCTAACTACGGCATATACTATGACTGTATGTGCAGAAAATATGGGAAAATTCAGTTGCGATTTTACCCGGGTAACTTTCTCAGATGCAGTTTACTTTACCTGGATGGGCTTGAGCTGGGTAAAGTTACCTGACTTTACCTGGCCTGATGCTTTGCTGGGTAATTTTACCCGTACTTTACCTGTTCGAAAAAGACCCAAGTTGACATCACTAATGAGGACTGCCATGTACATTACATACACTACGTAGTATGTGGTGACCTCTGGTGTCGGCGACTTGCTGATAGGCGGGTGGTGGTGGACCGAAGCTGGCCATCATCTGCGGCGTAGCTCCAGGTGCAGAGGGATTGACGATGGCAGCGAGAGGCATCCCTTGTCCTGTATACAGCTGCTGCTGCTGCTGTGGCTGCATTCCAATTCCGCCGTGATGAACAGCATTAGGACCGAGCACGGATAGTGGAATGTCAGATGCCATCTTCAGCGGTAACTATGTAGATGTACATAACTGTGAGAGCTCAGGGTCAGGCTTTTCCTGCGTAGGAATACAGGATTAGCATTAGCATACAAACACTGTGCTGTACGTAGCTGTGCATTATGCGATGACGGTGCAGTCGTATTTCATTTGAAAGTATTCGTTGCTAGGCAAGCCTACCTTTCGCATCGTTTATCGATTTGTAGAAGTAGAACGGAAGTATTTATGTTGAGGAGCTGCTGGAGGCATCGAAAAATTGTTCACCTGCCTTACAGGGTACTTTATGAAGGTGTTGCTCTCACTAGTGGGCTACACACGTGGTGAGTAAACTCACGGTGAATTCACGGTGAATTTTGAACTTCGAGTTTCATTTTTCGTGTAGAGCATGCTCACTTGCTCCCAAGCGCAAAATTTTTCTCATGTGTTCACACGACGGTGAGTTTCAAACTCACGGTGAATTCACCGGTCTGCCTATGCTTCATCACATACTTATGGGGAATTCCCCGTGAGTTTACTCACCACGTGTGTAGCGCGCTATTGATTAGGTAGTAGGTACTGTGTTGTGTACATTTGTCCATTTGCCTACACAAGTATGCGTTTAGTACGATGGTGGCAATTTTAGTATTTTTCAGCCATTACTTTTTCATCTATAACATAGAAAGATTCATTCTTTTGGTTATGGTCGGTGAGCCAAGCCAAAAGCTATATGTAGGTTCTTGAACATGTGCTGCTTGCTCCTCGCCATTATTTTTTCAGTGGAAGTGAATAAGCATGACGGAAAGAACAATGGGATAATTTACGCAAGCAATGAGTTGGTTTGGTATATGCAAGAAGAGATGTTGTTGGAAACAAAAGAGCATGCGTTGCCATGCATATTCTTTGTTCTCAGAGGATTTTAGATGCATTCATCAGTATATACTACATGGAAACAGTGCGCGTGCATTCATACGGTACGTAGGACAGTAAACGTTCTGAGCAGAGCTTTGAACAAGCTCTCAAAGTGTTTGCGGATTGGGAGATTTTGGCCTCATCGTCGCTGGTGGGTACAAAGACAAATCTTGGTCAAATGGAGGACGTTGCCTTTGCAAATCCTGCTTTTATTGGCGAGGATGATGTGTCACCGTCACTTTCACCAACTCCAGCAGCTCCATCTCCACCCAAACAACAAATCTATGACAAGCAGCTGTATTCCAATTTTCACGACTACAATAGCGGTAGGTGAAGCCCACAGACATTTATCTCTCGCATTCTGCGTAACCTTTCTGTATGTACATACATGTATGTACGCTACTAGAGTGGACAATGCGTAGGTTATGTATGTACAGTACAATGAGCGGAAGTACTTCTGTAGAATTTTCTTTTGCATTCCAGAAAAATCAGGCTTTTCTTCTACTTTCTATTCAATCATGTGAACAAACACCCCGCAATGGTTGCGCTAAAAAAACAAAGGCTCTCCCAATTTCATGCCTTTACTTTACGTTAGCTTGAGCGTTAGCAATAGTTTCTGCTCTTGGCGCTGCATGCATCTATCTTTTTTGTCGTACTACGTACTGTTGTTTTTTCGAGCCATTCGGGCCACCGGAAAGGGCGATGAGGAAACCCGGCAAATGTAATCGTACTATGGGTATATTATGTAGCGCCAGATACAAGTAAAAGAAGAGAGCGCATAAGGATGATGACGTTTACACCGTAATCACTCATTTTCTTTCCAACTAGAAATACGTAGCTTGGGATGGCCACAATTACCCCGTACTAGTGCACTATGTGCGATGTCCTGTCATTGTATGCTGTTATCCCAATACATCTTTTGTGGGATTTATAGATCCCACCCATTTATACTCCGGTTCAGTACTTGTCTCTGAACCGGACTGAGGAAAACTCGATTTTGGAATGTCGTCTCTGTTTCTTTGGTCCGGTTCAAAAATCAGTCCGGTTCAAATTTTTTTTGAACCAGACTAGGTGTTTTTTAAACCGTACCCACGTGACATTTTACGGTTCAGGACACTCCGGTTCAGAGGCTCTCAGCGCCCAACCGGACTGCTGGAGCATTTTTTGAACCGGACTAAATTTTTTTGAACCGGACTCAATTTTCCCTTGAACCGGACTAAATTTTCTGCTGAACCACACTCGAGCAACTTTGAACCGGACTAAATTTTCTGCTGAACCGGACTAAATTTTTTCTGCTGAACCGGACTAACTTTGTCGCTGAACCAGACTGAATGTTTGCCTGAACCGGACTGAATTTTGAGCTGAACCGTACTGAATGTTGGCCTGAACCAGACTGAATGTACAACTGAACCAGACTGAATTTCGAGCGAACCATACTGTGTGCACAATCGAATTGTCTATACTTTTGTATGCCGTTGTTGAACCGTAGTAGTTGAACCAGACTGAAATCACTGCGTTATTTTTTCCCTTTGAGACCCACAAAGATTTTCAGGTTGTCAAGAGAAGAAATTATTGAAATGGTTTTTTTTTCAGGAAAGACAGCATTGGGTCTTAGTAAAAGGCGGACGCGGACACGGTAGTGTTGTATACTTTTTTAGAAAAAGTACTGAGTACTTGAGTACTTGAAGATTTTTTGATCAAGTATAAGTACTTTTACTTAAAAAAACTTGAAATCCAAAAAAGTATAAGTACTTTTACTTAAAAATAAAATGTCGCACTTACTAAGTACTTGGAAAAATTTTTCAAGTACTTATACTTTTACTTATACTTTTACTTGAATTTTTTGGTGCTCGCGTAGTGTTCTCAGCGATTTTTTTGTATCAACGATCGCATAGGGTTCTGCATTTTTCGTGTCATTTTTGTTTTTGCTGGACACAACAGGTGGTTTGCTCATACTAGACTGTCTAACAAGCAAGAGTTGGGGGGGGGGGGGAGCAAGTAGACGAGTACTTCAAAATACTGGACAACAGTGCATTTGAAGGGGATATCGATCCATTCATCTTCTGGGAGTCTCACGAAGCTCAATGATCTGTACAAGATAGCTGATCCAAATGCTTGCAATTCCAGCAACATCTGCTGCAGTTGAACGCCTATTCTCAAAGGCAGGGTTTATTTTTTTTTTGGCGAGACCGTACCCCACAGGGTTGGCTGTAGGTGAAACCCACCTAGTCTCCTCCGGAAGGCAGGGTTTACCTGTTCTGGTAAAAATGCACCCACCCACTAAGCCAGCACTATTTGAAGCTCAAGTCTTGATGACCTACAACAAACACTACATGTGAAGCCTCTTTTCCATTCAAGTGATGCCTGCTATAACTCATCTGTCCATGGTTTCCATCTCAAATTGCAATAAAAATGAATGCAATGCCTTCAAAACACTCATATTGAATGCATGACACAAAAAAATTGTTGTATATAGGACGGTAAATACCAGGGCTATTACAAAAAGTCTATACTTACTTATACTTACTTGTTTGGGAGCATGTTTTAAGTACTTAAAACCGAACCTATACTTACTTATACTTGGTTCTTTTGGGAGTAAGTACTGAGTACTTAAAACTTCTGAAAATTTTATACTTATACTTTTTTCTGAAAATTTTCTATACTTATACTTTACTTTTACTTACTTATTACTTAGTACACTCAAGTATACAACACTAGGACACGGAGGCAGATGTCGATGAGGTGCAAGCGCAAAAGTGCAAGCAGTGAAGGCGACAGCAACTACCTGGACTTGTCAGTCTGAGAGAGACTTTGCCAGAAAGAACTAACGATCACGCCTAACTTTCATACTTCTCATGAACATGTGTGTTTCTGTCAGCGACAATGTGTTGTTGGGTAGGATTTGGTGGTGTTGTCTTGTGAAGCAAACAGTAGCAGGAAAAAAGGCAGATCTGTCACAAATGATCATGTATTGGTGTTGGGTTGGGCTTGACAGTCGGGTTCATCTAGGTAAACTTCAGTTCGGTCCACTTCTGCACTGTTCGGTTCAGTGAGATTCAGTTTGGTAGCAGTGCGGTTCTCAGTTAGGTTGAGCAGTACGGTTCAGATTTCCTCCCAGTCCGGTTCAGTTTTGCAACCAGTCCGGTTCAAGTTTCCGTTCAGTCTGGTTAAGTTTTGCAACCAGTCCGGTTCAAGTTTCCGTTCAGTCTGGTTCAGTTGCGCAACCAGTCCGGTTCAAGTTTCCGTTCAGTCTGGTTAAGTTGCGCTCACAGTCTGGTTCAGCCTTGTTCACAGTCCGGTTCACCTAAAAAAAGCGAGGTTCACGCAGTCTGGTTCTGCTGTCCCAGCAGTCGGGTTCAGAAGTCGCACTAGTCCGGTTCAAAGAACACTCCGGTTCACCACTGGGCGCTAAACGAGTCCGGTTCAGCACCCTCCAGCGCCCAACTCGACCGACTGAACAGGACTGGCATCAGCCGAAAAACGCCGAACCGGACTAGGGGTTACATCGCCGAAAAATTTTAGCGCCCGAACCGGACCAAAATACTCTGGTTCACTGAACCCGACTATTTTTTTTTCGCTGCGAACCGGAGTGTCTGAGTCCGGTTCAAAACTTCAAAAAATGTACTATTGGGTTATGAATCACTGCACGAAGGTTATGCCAAAGCATGTGTACAGGGTGTCCAAACTAAATTTGCACAACTTTCAATTGACCATAACTCCCGTTTTAAGCGGCAGAGAAAGATGGGACCTAGCTCATCTGAAAGCTCAATTCAAGTGCTATAATATGGTATGTCCGCCGTTTCGCTATGACTTACCGTTCGCGAGTTAGAGCGATTCCCGCAAAACACCTCAAAAATGATTTTGGCCACTGGATTTTGGCGACTTTCTAGACTGCACAGCTAATTGATTGATAACTGGGCTAAAACGTGTAGTACGAATGTGAAAGAGGAAAATAATTGACCAGCATATCTCCCAATAAACCACACCATTGGAGATAGGATTTTTGCACCTTGAAGAGCTTTTTGACCAAAATGTTCGAAACTAACCAAAAGGGTGGCATTGCAGTGTGACAGTTCAGCATGGAGAGTGAAAATGGACAATAAAGTGCATAAATTCATCCAGAAGGTGAAAATCATCCAATATGAGGCAATCAAAGGGTATCAATGAACAATACTCATATTTATGACAGATTATCTCTGGCTGAAGCAAGAAAAATGCAGCCAAAAAGGGAAATTGATGTGCATTCAGTTTGGCCAAAATTATTTTTGAGGTGTTTTGCGGGAATCGCTCTAACTCGCGAACGGTAAGTCATAGCGAAACGGCGGACATACCATATTATAGCACTTGAATTGAGCTTTCAGATGAGCTAGGTCCCATCTTTCTCTGCCGCTTAAAACGGGAGTTATGGTCAATTGAAAGTTGTGCAAATTTAGTTTGGACACCCTGTACATACATAGGATCCACTGAACACCTGATGATTCTGAGCAATCCAGAGCTGCAGCCGGATGCCTCGCCTCCTCCTGTCGCAGACTCTTCTTCCCCAGTCATCCCTCCTCCCAAGAAACGAAAGAACAACAACAACAACAGAACAACTCCCAACGACCAGCCGCAACCACAATCCTCAGCAGGTGACAATTCGGATGCTGTCAGCGATAAATGTAGCCGTTTTGCCAGTCGGGTTTGCGTCATCTGGATCCCTGTCACTGTGCTGTTGAGCTTGGCAATGATCGTCATGGGTCTGTTGTTCTTCGACGACTGTCCAGCCGAACGGTTTATCATTTTCTATCTGATCGGAGGCGGGGCGTTGGGTCTGGCCACCTGTGCTTACTTTCTCTGCTGCATCCTGATGATGAGAAAGCGTCAACGGCAGGGAGTAAAGCAGAGCCGACTTCACAAGTGCGCCACTCGATTCTTTTTTGTTTTGGTAATTGGGACAATTCCGGCTGCCTTGGGAGCAGGTAAATATGAACACACATCCGACGGCTTACAAGATGGTGTGAATGTGCTAATACGTGGCTTTCTTCTGTGAAAACTTTTGTATGCTGCTATGTAATTTCAGGCAACTATTGGATCTATTGGCTTTGGCTACCGTATTTTGATGGATATGGGCCAAGCTATTGTGGGAGGATCATCTACTTTTTCGCCTTTAGTGCTGTTACTTTTAGCAATGCAATGGCTTTGATACTGACTATTTTGATGTTTGCTTGTATGTGCTGTGGTAAATAAGAAAGTGCAGCAGAATTCTTGATTCTATGTGTAGCTTAGGCCTATGTATTACTTAGCGTGTGTACGCGCGACCGTTCGTAATTAATTGTACTGGAAACACCCCTGCATGTTTAGCAGACGCGGCGTCTTGCAGGTGATATTCGAATAATGCTGTAATTTAAATGTACAGTATTATTTATCATGGCATACTACACTGCGTAGGTGCGCCGCGCTATTAGTACGTAGACGTACCATCCACGAACCTCGCAGACAGCCCTGGCGGGCCTGCCCGGCTAATATAGCTGAACAGTAAGTAAACAGCTCCTCCGCTCTGCAGAATAAAATTCCAAGTTTGACACAATATTCTTCGTTCGCCCTTCTTCTTCATTCGCCCTTCCTTCTTCCCCCCTCTTCTTCGTCGCCCTTCTCCTTCTTCTTCCCTACTTTCCACTGTCCGTCTCGTACATAGACAAATTAACCCGACAAGGCGCATCAACAAGCGGCGGTCGCTCAGCAGATCAGCAGTAAATGAAATTGTTTCAATTTTTGTCCACGTACATATCTACTAACATACATACAGTAGTAGGTACATTACAGGTCTCTCTTCATACATAAGTAGGGTACCATGGGGGAAAGTCGGCCACGGGAAATTTCGGCCACCTAAGCTTCAAGGCATTATATCTCGGCAACCATGCGACCGATTGAGATAAGTAGGATATCAATCGATTCCTTGAACTTTCCTCTTTCAAATGAGCTATTGAGTTCACCATTCGCTGAAACATCAAGCTCACGGGTTACGTTTTTCAAAAAGAGGTAAAAAATGACCAAATTTTAGACAGTGCGCAAAAACACCCTGTATGTTATAAATAAACATCCGGTATGTGGAGGGCAAGGGGGCATCGTACCCTACCCCCAGGCGAAGTTTCAACCAAATCGCCCCACTGGTACTGGAGATATAGCAAAAAACAGTTTCAGTACTTAGTGGGGTAATTTCGGCCACCTAACGCCTGTACTGAAGGATGGGAAAAGTCGGCCGGCCGACTTTACCCCCCAGTACTGAAGGAAACTGCAACATTGTAACGTCAGCGAAATTCTTCCTAGTTTGAGCTGATTTTTGGCAATTAGTTAGTTGATCCAGTTTGGCAACTTGTTCTGCTTCTCTTGCCACAGGGTGCACCCCGAAATTTGTCCTGACAGTCTAAAAAATAGGTATGCGCGCAGTTCGTACAAAATCCACTTCGTACTCTGATATTGGTACTTTCACCGTTTCGTACTTTTCCTGGTTGGTACAGTTGCCACTTCGTACTTTGTTCATTACGTTACGCAAGAAAATTAAACCCAAACCTGGAAATTGCATTTCGTACAATTTGCATATCGTACGTTTTTTACTTGGTACAATTATCAGTTGGTACAAAAGTCGGTACGTACGTAATATATAAATTTGCATTGCATATTCAACCCAGCACTCAAAACAGTTCGTTCGGGTTGCAGGCCACCTACCTACCTGCCTGCTGATGCTACTGTCTTTTATTGTATTTTTGTATGTCAACTGTTGCGTGGTGCCGTAGTTTCATCTATTGTCTGTTTGATCAAGACACCTGTTTTCATGGCAACATGAACGTTTTCAAAGGAACCAGCAGGGGCTGTGAACTTCTTCATTTGCATGGCCACAAGTATACAAAGAAGCAAACAAATGTAACATCGATCAACTGGGTGTGTCAGGATCGAAGCTGCAATGGTTCTGCTTGGACGGATATCCGCGGTCGTCATCCAGTTGCGAAGAAGCCCCACATTCCCACATGCATTCCAGACGAAGACTCCGTGACGATCGCAAAGCACAAGGCGGCGTTGAAGGATTCTGTTCGAGCGCAACCTCACCGCACCATATCCTCGTTGTATTCAGAGAAAGCAGAGCAACTAACTCAGGAAAATGCAGCTGTAACTGTTATGTTATGTATGTGTACGTACTGTATGTACGTATTACGTATACGTATACGTAGGGACGTATTACGTATACGTATTACGTACACACACATATCACTAGCTGTGAATTTACAGGAACAGAGACGGACCAATAACAACTTGGAGGGGTGGCACGCTCGAATGTCAAGGATCACGGGTCCAGCTCCAAACTTGTACAGCTTCTTACGGATCCTGAAGACAGAGCAGGGGGTGACGGAGCCTACTTTACAGCAGATACAAGTGAACGTCGCGGGAAGGATGCTTTTCGCGAAAAATTTGGCTGTTCGCGAACGGTTCCCGAATGCTCCCGTGCTGCTCCCGAACGCTCACGCGTGACAGTTCGCGAACGTTCGCGTGCAGTCGAAAGAAGATTGAGAGAAAAACAAAACGGAAAGATGGGAGCAGGAAGAAGAGGGCAGTAGGCCTAACGAAAGTCGGGCAGTAAGAAAAGCAGTGGCACCAAATTGCTTGGCAATAATAATAGCAATGCAGGGCAGAAAAATGGAATAGAATGACATTTTATTCTTTCACCAGCATCGAAGACAGTTTGTTTGTCGCTTCTTGCTCATAAGAAAAACGCCGACGTTCTGAAGAGCCTGCACAGTATAATCTGTCTAGTGAGAGTTGTTTTTGGGCCTTTGTCTTTCTCTGTGTTTTCATGTTCAATTCATGCAGCAAAAGTAGGCCTATATGCAAACTCCGCAGCGCATGCAATACCAGAAATCCAAAGGCATCTCTTGCTGGACAGACTATAGTCAGTGCTCCAGCACAGATGACTATTGATTGAATGAATCTTGCCATATGTTTGCACTTTGTTTGCCTGACTTGGCTTTGCCAGCTAGTTGACTAATTTTTTGATTGTAAGTGGCTGAAAAACAACGTTTCCCCTTCAAAAAATCCGCAGCAATTTGAGATGTCTTTTGTTTCTCAAGCCCTTCATTCATTTCTTGGCCATAGGCTTGTTTTTCAATTCCTCCTGCACCCTTTCCTTCCTTTTCTTTCTGCTCCTTTTGTTTTTCGCCCCGCAACCATGCTACGCTGCATCTTTCGTTCTTCTTTCTTTTCCTGCGCTACACAGTACGCGAACGCTCCCTCACTGTTCGCGAACGCACGCATCTTGTTCGGGAACTGCACTAGTGCAGTTCGCGAACGGTTCGCGAAAAGCAGCCTTCCCGTGACTTTTACTGTGGCACACCCGTTGGGAATTTCCTTGTGACGCTGTTGATGACTATATACTGTTGTTCTGAACGAAAACTTGTTGCTTTATCGCATTGTTTCTGGACTTGTACATATATGTATGTACTTAATCTATGAAATGTGATTTTGGTTAAGTTTCATGCGCCTAAAATTCGTACGTAACTGTAATAAAAATTTGTGACCTAATGAAATACGTACGTACTGGAAAAAGTACGAAACGGTGGTGCCTTGAGTACCAATTAGGGTTGTACTAACAGCAAATTGTACGTATTGGGTACAGTACCAGCTGGAAATTGTACCAGGTGTGGAAAGTACGAAATGCATGAGTACTAATTGGCAAAGTACGAACAGGCGAAAGTACGAACAGCGTGTAAATCAAAAAATATGCTTGAGAATCAAGTTGATTCTTATAGGTGGCCGACTTTACCCCCCAGTACTGGATTCATTGGTGGCCGACTTTACCCCCAGTACTGAAGGCAACTCCAACACTGTACTGGCAGCGAAATTCTTTCATTCATGCCCATCCACCTGTTAGTTAGAGCGGATTGACTGGCTATTTAGCTGGCTGATGCATTTGGCAGACTGTTCTGCTTCTGTTGCAACTGACCGCACCCTGATATTCGCCCTGGGAGTCTCAAAATACACTTTTTTCTTAAGTGGCCGACTTTACCCCCAGTGGCCGACTTTACCCCCCAGGATAAAAAGCGCCATAACTCTCTAAATAAGTTTAGCAATGCAGTCGCATTTGGCACCCTAAACTCAGCTTCAAAAGACCTATCTTTTGGTTTATTACTTGCTTTGTTTCATGCACTGGTTCCTGAGATCTGATTAGGTGGCCGACTTTCCCCCATGGTACCCTATACTGTAACGTAACTTGGCTTTAGTGCAACTAATTAGGGCAGGGCTATATGTTCCCTGGGGGCATAAGCTGCATTGGTTCGGCATTATCTCAATGTAGGGCATATCTCAATTCTCAATGCATTCCTAGGCCTTTCTTTGGCGCCTTTCCAGGGAGACACTTTGTGTACGGCTGTGTACGTAGTTTTAGTTGACGCAAGGGTACTGTACCTTTCAGAATTTTTTTGTTCAACTTGCAGCTGGTTCGTCCGCTAGCGTGTGAAAATCCGACTGCTCACATGAAGCATCAAGTTTCGGTACGGTTATTCACCCCGTCGTTGTTCCTGCTGGTCATCTTTTTTCTCGGCGGTGCTTTCGGTCGAACCCTACCGAGTGGCAAACGCCCGACTGCAGTGCCATCGACGACGATCAAGCTTCACTCGTGGCTCCCGCTGATCAAAATACCGGTGGCGGCTTCTCGTAGCAAGAGGTCGGCGCAAGATCGCAAGCGATCAAGCGATATGTTGATGAAAACGGCGTCTCAGGAAGTGCGAGAAAGAGAAGCAGCGGAAGTTCTTTGTATTGGAGGCCCGTTGGAGTGCGCCAACGGATTCGGTCCCATCACGTGAAGAATTGCGCCAGTCAACCTCGACACGTTTGTTCAAGGTCCCGTGAGTACACACGGTCATTCATTCCATGCTTCTGAATATGAATGTGTGGCTACATCCCTGCATGTGCGTACTTTGTTTATATGTACAACACGCGAGCACATGGGTATGTACTGTACGTATGTATGCATTATTTATTACTAAAATAAAAGACGCTAATGCGACCTGGCAACAACAGCACGATCCATAAGGAAGGAGTTGACAAGACGAAGCCATTGCGAAGCTTTGTCGCTTATGTACATACTTATACACTGGCGCCAACGGATCACACGTCAGCTTTGCCATTTCTGGCCACTTGACAGTTTGTCAGTTAGAGTTAGACAGAGTTAGCAGTACCAAAACAGGCGAACAAAATGAACCCAGTATCAAAAAGCCCAGAATCTGAGCGAACGACGCCCAGAAACAGCGTATCACCTGCTGCAGGACCCGTGCAGAGCAGAAGAAACTCAGCCACACTCTCTGCAGATTCGAGAAGAACGTCCGACGCTGAGTCGCACAGAACAACACCGAGAAGTTCTGCTGCTCCAGCGTCCAGGACCAGGGTGCCATTGTCATCATCGACCGTGTCTGGGAACACGGTCACGTTTCCATCACAGTCACCCCACCAAAATCACGACGATCCACCTCCGCCATACGAAGAAACCCAAACGTTTTACAGTAAAGCTTGCATTATGCAAGATTTCCTGCATATTTTCCCAAATACCAGTACATGTACTTTTACATTTTGATTTTTTAGCTTCTGCGAGCGGTCACCTGCCATCAACAGCCGTAAGTAACACACCAGGACTTCTACAGGGTGTCTCACGTAGGCCTCCCTAACGATCCAGCCTTATACTAACTTCCGTTACAGCAGATATCAAGCTGAAATTTTGTCCCCAGAAACCCGAAGAAAATAGGAAACTTTGTGGCAAAATTATTGAGCCAAGTAGGCCCATAGCGAACGAAATTCCAGGCTTGGAAATTTCGGACCCTGTTTTTATCATTTTCCGCACTGATCATGGTTTTTAGATTAGAATCTCCTGCTCAGCTCAGCATGGTCAAGCAGCTCATCCAACATGGCAATATGGTGGTGGTGGAACAACAATGGCTGAACGTCACCACAGTCTGGAACACAAAGGATTCAGAAATACAGGCGATTTACCGCCCATAACAGCGTTCAAGAAGCTGTCGCGGTCAAAAGTAGCACCATTGATTTCAAAATGTTGAAAAACGTGGTTGCAAACTTGCAAGCTCGTAATTTCATCCCTACCTACGTACTTAATTCCCCTATCTGGCTCAAATTTTGCCACAAAGTTTTCCTATTATTTTCTTGGGTTTCTGGGGACAAAATTTCAGCTTGATATCTGTTGTAATACGGAAGAGGCTGGGTCGTTATGGAGGTCTACGTGAGACACCCCCCTTAGTACCTAATGCAGGGCAAGGCGGCCAAGAGGATGATGCGTCTGCTAGCTATTTCAGCGCTGATTGCAATTGCCCAATACCAATAGGTAGGTCTGTAGAACGATATAAATTGCCCTTTCCTTTCTCTCAGTACTAACAGTGGAAGTTTTTGGTTACAGGATGTACTATTGGCTGCGGTGTGATCAGCTATGCCGTGATCGTTGCCATGATTGTGATTGGTAGTTTAAACCTGAACAGTTGTCCAGCTGAGCGAATGATACCGCTGTATTTGATAGTTGGTGGCGTCTTTGCTTTGCTGCTAGCCTTAGACACCACCTGCTTTTGCATTCTGAAAGAGAAGAGCAAAAAGCTGGGAACAGTTATTGGAGGCGCATCATGCTGCCTTAACATCGTCGTCCTGATTTTTCTTTTCGCCTGGTTTATTGCAGGTAAGCAACATATCTAAGCAAGAACACTGTGTACTGTACATACATAGATAGTACATATACCACGAAGCTCCCACAAAAGTCGTACACCCTAGGTCGGTGTGGACAGTTTGGAAAAATCCAGGCGCTGTCAAAGCGCCGCGTGCACAAAGTGCGGCGCGCGCGCGTAGACAGTTGCGAAAGAAGCGGACTATAATTTGGCGCGCGTTTCGCAAGTGTCTACGCGCGCGTGCCGCACTCACGCGGCGGCGGCGCGGCGCCGCTGCACTCAGGCGCGGCGCATAGAAAGCGCCCGGATTTTTTCAAACTGTCCACACCGACCCATGGTGTACGACTTTTGTGGGAGCTTGAGGATATTACGTGCACGCCTAGCATACTGTTCGTACATAGCACGTAGCAGTAGTGCAACCAGCAGCCAGATACAGTAAAGTTATGGCCTTCAATATTCCAGGAAACGTTTGGGTGTACAGAATCTACGAACCTACTTTCACTGGTTTAGAGCCGCACTACTGTGACAAACTGACCTACTATTTTACTTTCAGTCTGATAACAGCATGTAATGTAATGATGGGCCTTGTATTGACAATAATATTTTGTTTTTGTCTTTCATGTTGCTGTAAGAGTAGGTGTGTATGCGCTGATTGCACGGTTCATACCAGTACCACAAGAAATGTGAATGCAAGAGCTTAGCTTTATTTCTTGCGTAATCTCTTTTTTTGCTGTGATACACCCTCTTGGTGCTTTCTCTGCTGCTTTGGTATGTCATAGATGTACATACCTATGTACAGTAATGCCGATAATAAATTCTGAACAGCATACCAAGAAACCGCCAGAATGTAAAACACAACGATTCTCATGGATAACTTTACACGATGGACCTGCATGTAGAAAGTATGGTGCTCGTAGACGACTGTGAAAAAAGTGGACCTGACTTGGACCGCGCCGAAACGGGAACAAATAGGTGTTTCAAGTTACTGGGGGTTTAGGCTGCGGCTGAGACTGAGGCCTACTCCTCTGCATCCAATACCTAAACCTAAGCCTTAGCCTGAGCCTAAGCCTATTTCCGTCCATGCGCTTGCGCAAAATAGATACTACTCTCCACTGCCCAGCGCCCAACGCCCAGTGGCTAACCGCAATGCGCCCGCCCAGTAACTTCAAACACCTCCATTTCTTTTCTTTTCTTTTATTTCTTTTTCGGCATGTGATGTGGCACGTACTCCTAGAGCGCGCGCTCCGCTTTGCTGCGCGCGCCGGTCGCCCTCCTCCCGACGGGCGCACCCAGCGGAGCGCGCGCTCTAGGAGTACGTGGATGTGGACGCTCGAAAAATATGGTCCACTCCTTTCGCATCTGTCAACGCTGGACCTCCGTACTTTCTACAGGCGTGTGGACAGCTTAACAGGTATTGCAGGTCCATCGTGTAAAGTTATCCATGAGAATCGTTGTGTTTTACATTCTGGAGGCCTGGGGGTAGTAGCCATCATGGAATAACTAGCCATCATGGAATAATAACAAATGCTAGGTAGATTACCTACGATAGGTACTACTACACACACGTTCTGGTTCGTGTTCCCCGACAGTGCCTGTGTGGTCGTTGATCGATACTTTGTCTAGACCAGGTACCGATTAAGTTGCGATCATTTCACGATCGACAACATTCACGGACAAACCGCCGTTAACGTGGACCCTTGATTTACCGTGTATTAGCCCCTGGGCTATGCAAAAATTAAGAGTTCCTATATGGGGCTATGCATAGGGGGGGGGGGGGGGCTATGCATGGGACATTTTTTGTTTTGAGAGGTGCGCAGAAGCATATTTTTTACGTCAAAAGCACGTGTTTTAGGGCATAATTGAGGTCAAACCAGGGTTAGTACAATACACACCCAAGCAGGCTTATACATACACATCGGCATCTTAGCTTGGTGTGGGAGTGGCTATGGGTAGCTTAGGACCAGACCAGCTTATCTGGGTAGATTCACGGGTAGGTAAGTAGGTAGGTCGGTAGGTAGGGGTATAGTAGGTATAGGGTGTTTCATAATAAACTCTCCGTATGTTTGTGCCTCTCATTTATCATCTTAGCGTTCGATTTCAGTGCGCTCTTTTACATTTGGTAAAGCTAAGGCTTCTACAGTTGTGCAGGCAAAATTTCAGCTCTGCGTTCTTCTACCGAGGAAATTATGAAAGTTCAAACTTTCGGACGCCAAAATTTACATTTTTTCACTATGGGGGATGAACCCGGGCTAAGGCCGAAGTTGCACTCCAAGGATAAGTTTTTCAATTTTCTTCACAATGGCGCAATAGATTTGGCTCTGCCGCGTCTTACATTACATGGGATATTGAACAGGATTTGAGAACGTACCGTATTTATAAAAAAAATACCTGTGCAAAAATTGAGAGGTCCTACATGGGCTATGCATAGGGGGCTATGCATAGGGCATTTTTTTTAGAGGTGCGCAGAGGCATATTTTTAGGTCAAAAGCACGTGTTTTGTTTTAGGGCATAATTGAGGTCAAAATAGGGTTATTCTAGTACAATACACCCCCAAGCAGGCTTATAGGCATCCTATGTACATAGTTGGTCGTGACTTGATCACAACGAGAACGCTGATCGTGACTTGATCGCAACCTGATCGGTGCCTGGTCTAGACAAAGTATCGATCAACGACGACCACACAGGCTACACCTACATACAATGTAGTTTTCTACACGTACTGTACGTACTATAGTCGCACAAGAAATTTCATGAACCAGTGTAATTTTTTCTCAGCCAATAAAAGACGTAGAGCACAGCGGTCAAACTTCTACGGCTAACTTTAGCTCGCCGTTCCAATAAAAAAAACCGTTTGTCTCCAGCGGCTCTCAGTGTCGAGATCTCGCCAAATTCCTTCAGCACTGAAATCGTGTCACCTTTTGGCAGACGCTAAACCACGCAAACCACGACACCCTACGACCCTGTACGCCCGATGCGCATTTTCATCGTCTTCATCACGAATGCTTATTTCTGCCATTTTGATTTTTCGGGAGTTTGCGAGGTTTAGAATTGCCCAATGGTCCACGCCCGATTTGGCGATTTTAGTACTGAAGAAATTTGGCGAGATCTCGACACTGAGAGCCGCTGGAGACAAACGGTTTTTTTTATTGGAACGGCAAGCTAAAGTTAGCCGTAGAAGTTTGACCGCTGTGCTCTACGTTTTTTATTGGCTGAGAAAAAATTACACTGGTTCATGAAATTTCTTGTGCGACTTTAACTTGTATTTTTGGCCATGTTTGCTCCTGGCGCGTACCAGATTCTTGGTTTGCTAACCGTTTCCCTGTTTGGGCTTACCAAAAATTCGGACAATGGATACTCCGGAAAACATTTCTGGCTTTCTGCAAGTGGGGACGTAAATATATTGAAGCAGTACGCTTACTGGCTTCAGCATGTCTTCTATCAGAAAAAATGCCCTTGCAATTGCCACTGTCCATCCACACCAGCCTTGCCAACAACTATGACCACAGTACCAAGCACTACTACAACTACACCTTGTACTACAACTACAACTACTGATACTACTACTACTAGTACTACAACTACAACTACACCTACTACTACTAGTACTACTACAACTACAACTACACCTACTACTACTAGTACTAAAACTACAACTACACCTACTACTACTACTAGTACTACAACTACTACAACTACACCTACTATTACTACTGCTACTACTAGTACTACACCTACTACTACCAGTACACATACGACTACCGCAACCACGCGGATGCGAGTAACGACTACAAAAACTACAACTGCAACTACTATTGCTGAGCGCTGTAACCCTTTATCACCAATAGGAGGTGAGAGCAGGGAGCACTTGACAGTAACGGACGAATTTCTGTCAATTCAATCGGGTACCCTTTTTCTTTTCAGAGATATATGACCTTATAATGGATTACACGTCTTGCCAACAAGATTGCCCCATATGCCAGAAGAAAGTCCTGCCACCTGGTGGGCCTCATGTAGCAGCAATTGGGAAGGAGGCAAGTGACAGTAAACAAGTGTAGGACACACAACAATGTTTCAGTGGCTTGTACGCAACTACACTTGTATGTACGAATGGTATGTTACCTACGTATACATACTACCTTGACTTTATGCAGATTAACGACGCTGTTGAAAGCATTGATCCAACATCCATTGCTTACTGGTGGGCTAATGTTTGGGGACCTACTGACAGGTGTGAAACTATCCTCTTTATGATCTGTTCCCGCAGAACAAAAGGTGAAGTTATCAATGCCCTTAGAAACAAGAGGTTAGGTGGCTTTGCTGCCCCGCCCTGCCTAAGAATTGCACAAAGACGAGAAAGGCCAACTCACCTCATCTGTGACCAGTGGCCAACCACGTGACAGAGTTTCTAACTTTTCCTTATTAGAATAATTACTAACTATTGGCCAGTTTACTGGATGTAGGCGTATGTACCTATAAAAATGATATTGGCAAGTTTTGTGAATGTCTACCTACAAATAAAAAAACGCTAAAAGATAAATCGATAAAAGACGATCACATCGCTGGCAATAGTAGTACAGGATCGCTCTTTGTTGCTTCTCCATGCTTTACATGCAGTTTCAAAGAGATTTGGTCAAAGTGACACCAGTGCCGCTTTTTCGAACAGTCTGTGCTACCGCGGACTGCGGTATGACCGAATGTACGTGTGTATGCCAACAGTAGCGGAGACGGTTCCTCGACCCAGCTGTGCCTTCAGGCAGGACAGTCCGCACAGTTGTACAATTTGCTGTGTCTCTTAATTGGAATGTTTTCACATGTTACGTTTCTGTCTGCTTCTATTCAAGGAATACGTCTATTATACACCTGTACGTACAGGAATACGTGATAGTTAGTACTGTACAGTAGGTATGTAACATTTCTGTACGTGCCCACAAATAATTGTAATATTGCGGCCTGTCACTCTCATTATGTGACCATATCGATCAAAAACGGATTACTTCTAAGTATCGAGATGTCTAATGGTGGCGAGGCGACACGGGCACGACACAACTGAACAAAGTGCAAGGAAGATGGGTTAAAGTGTCGAGCCAACTACGCGACAGTGATGATGACATGCACACAACCAACAAAAGTCGCACTCGAGATTTGGTTTCCTGCCGAAAAGAGGAACGGCGAGCGTTTTTTCTTTGTTTTCAACGTTGTTTCTAATAAATTAGAAATACTTATCCTGCTGATGGTGTACTAAGGTAAGATGCTGATGGTGTACTAAGGTAAGAGGAACCCGGATTTTAAAAAATTCACTAAAAATAACGTACATACATAATGCAGTGTAATGCACTGCACTGTATGCAATACATTGACGCGCACGCGATCATTGTACATGCGATTCACACACGCGCGGTCATCAGTATACTGAGAGGAAAGATGATACATGCAAACTGTATCGGGTACAACAGTGCATATATTTAATTTAAAGACCGTTTTCGAAAATAGAATAAAAGTACCTTGGACTACTGTTAGTCGATCCGTACAGAAAATAAAATTTGCACTATTCTCGCACTTCTGTCCAAGCGCCCTTCCTGTCCTGCAAAAGAGTGCCACCGTTGCCTGTGTCATGCTTACTGGCGCTTTTCTTTCGCTAACGATCTTTCTTACTGTCTACACTCTTCGACTTTGCAAAGGATGCACATCAACTCCTCCGAGTATAACTTCCTAACTCACTTGTGTAGACTACGTATGTATAGTGTACGCAGTATGTACGTACAGTACGTACGAGGATGCAGTCATGGCGTACTGTTTTTTTTTAGCGTCTTGCAGCTTCACAGTGGTTGGTCAGATGCAGACTGCGCCGGCCTTCACGAACAACCCCTGTCCAGCGGACTGCACTAATGCCTGCACGTGCACGCTGGCGGATGGCGACTCCACTCAGCACAACACTCTCGCAGTAGGAAATCTCTGTGCGCAGAACGTCCCATTGCGCGCCATTACGGCCACTGTAGGAGGATGCCAGGTGTTCGGACCGACTCCACCACAACAAAACATGGTCTTTAGCTGCAGTAGCGGCGTTCTCACCGGTTCACAGCTCACCGACGTTAACAACAACGCAGCCACTTTGGCATCTGTGACCAGAATCGAATGCCCCAATCCAAATAATCTTATCGCATGCCCTTGAGCGCGTGCAACTGCGATTGTCGTTACAGAAATCCGTTCTGTAACAATGCTGAATGACTACCTGATTGATAACTTCAATCGAAGATGTCTGACGTGTGTTGTGTGCAGCTACGGTATGATACATAACCTGACGGATGTACGTACGTAACGTACTTACTTTACTACAGTATAAATGTTTCATATTGGGTAGTTACAATAAAGGCCGGACATCGATCAAGTCCTATCGTTTTGTTTCGGAAGGACGCCCACAACCATTAACCACTCATCATTGTGTCCTGCTGGTTTGGTTTTGCCTTTTCAATACATATGACAATTCAATGCAACCTCTACGACGAAACAGTTTTACCGAGGATAGCCTATTCTTGGTCAGGAAGACGTAACGGTTCATACTTACGTATTTACGTACTGTACGTACATACCGGTATGTACGTAATAAAGGAGGAGCAGACCGAAAGCGAAACGGAACACCGAACACCTCAGACCGTTCCATCTCAGCTCTTCCGTCATGCACCTTTAAACTGGAACACCCACGAATTGCCCTGCCTTTATTTCGCCAGTCGTCTGTCAATTTGAAAGTACCAAAAACTTAAAAGTAGTACAAAAGTCAAGTACAAAGTAGCCTACCATAAACTAAAAGTCTACTAAAATAGGTGTAAACTTGGCGACGTTTTTTGCGTTTCTTTCTGGCACAGAATGCAGTTCAGGTAAAAGAGGGAGAGGGCCATATTTTACAAGAAATTGATGATGGTGTTACACTGTACTATGTAGTTTCTCATCTAAAATTTCGAGGCCGTGCCGCCCTCCAACTGTTTTATTCGCTCTCAATTTCGTTTTGCTGCCAAGAATGTTGCAAGCTATTTCAAACCTGAAGTTCTGTTTGTTGCTACTACTGTTCGGAGCCGCAATGAAGCCTGCCGTAGGATGCACACCGACAACCGACAGTAATGTATAGGGTGTATCAGAATTTACTCACCGGATGTTTGTGCTTCTCCAGAACGGAGCGTCATTTTTCACTGCGGTCTTTTGCAATACGTAGCCAAGGAATCAGCGTTTGCGCAGGCAAAATTTCAAACTTTCTGGCCAACAGGAAGCGGCTCAAAACAGCTCAAAATGGCTGACCTCAGAAATCGAGGATTTGCCTACTATTTTACCGCAATGGAGAGCCTATTCTACCATCCCAAAGCTAATACCTTTTCAAAACATGTTCAATATCCTATGCAGGATGCGGCAGAACCAAATCTGCTGCGTAGTTTGAAGAAAAATTGAAAAACTAGCTGTGGAGTGCTAACTTTGTCCATAATCCAAGTTTTGCCCCCATAGTGAATAAAATCGTAAATTTCTGTGTCCGAAAGTTTGAGCCTTCATAACTTCCTTGTTAGGCGGACTATGTACGGGGCTGAAATTTTGCCAGCTCAATTGCAGAAGCCTTTGCTATAAAACACTAAAGAGCATACTGAAATCGAATGCTCCGTTGAGAAATGAGAGGCACAGACACCCGGTGAGTTTATTCTGATACACCCTGCACTACTTACTTACTACACATAAGTACGATTCCAAGAAAACCAATGGGTCGAGAAGAGTCGACAGACGTCTAAGTACGAAAGACGGAGAAGCGCGACGCGTGCATAGACTTCTGCGATGCTGGGTGGACGATCTTTCTTGCCCGATCTTTTCGTCGTGTCTCAGGGTTATGTACGCAGCTCTCTCGCTCGAAGTTCATGTTATATGTAACGGTACATAATACAGGGTGTCCCACGTAAACCTACCTAACGATCCAGCCTTATAACTTCTGTACTAGAGTAGATATGAAGCTGAAATTTTGTCCCCAGAAACCCAAGAATATGCCATTTTGTGTGGCAAAATGTGAGCTAGATATAGGTCAACGGGTAGTAGCCAAACTTTGTGCAGTGTCTGTCTGTTGTAGCCCCTTGCACCTTCACTTTCTCTGGCAACTCCAACACTGACACCGTGTTCTCTCCGACCAATCCCTGTCCCTCCGACTGCACCAACGCCTGCACGTGCACTATTGCTGATGGAGACACCATCACTCTGAACAGAGGATCCGCCTTTTTCCTCTGCACAATCTTTGGCAACCCTCTGCCATCTCTCCTTGCCATCACAGATACTGGCACTGGAGGCTGCGCCGTGTATGCGCCAGCCGGAGGATTACAAGATGTCAATCTGGGTTGCAGCAGCGGCGTACTCACGGCTTCCAATATCATCACCATCAACAACAATCAGCAGGTCATACGCGCTTCAGTTACTAGCATCACCTGTCCCAGCAATGCCAACGTAAATAATTGTCCATAGTTGAGCGTTATGCCCATACCAAATATGAATGTAGTCGATAGGAAAGATTACCCTCAAAACCACACAAAACTCGCACATCCCGCGTCGGTGTGGACACTTCGAAAAAACGAAGGCTGTCTATGCGCCGCGTGCAAGCAAAGTACAAAGTACGGCGCGCGCGCGTAGACTTACGAAGAAGCGGACTAGAATTTGGCGCGCATTTCGCAACTGTCTACGCGCGCGCGCCGTACTTCGCACGCGGCGTAGACAGTCTTCGTTTTTCCAACTGTCCACACCTACCCGGGATGTACGACTTTTGTGTGGTTTTGAGGGTAGCTAGTTAACTTTAGTGTTCATGCATTGAAGCAGTACACAGTATTTATCTATTGACGTACAGTACATAATAGGTAATGCTTGCTATGCACTCCTTCCAAGACAATGGTCACGCAGGTACGTGGTATTTTAAATTTTTCTACGTATACTTAAAATAAAAGTTCGAAGAATAAGCCTTGCAGGTTTTCCAGCTTTGTGCAATAGAACATAAAGAGCTCGCTACTGAATTTTGTCGAACACAGACACCGGATCATGGCAAAAGCGAAAACGTGACAGGAATCACCACAGCACAGATGGTAGACACAGCAATAACAAAACTTAACCTACCAATGCAAAAGTAGTACGGACGATTTCGAACGACCAAGAAGCACCTAAAATACGAGAATTGCACGGCAATAAAACTGAACTGCTTCAAGCTTCAACCACCGGCTCGGCTGCTGTTTCCTCCTTTTCGTTATCATCTTCCTCTTCTTCTCCTGCAGCAGTTGGCAGGTGAGTTGCTGCAGCAGTTCCAGTTGGCGACTTGGGACTTGTGACGGAGGAAGATGGGGCGGAAGTCTCCTCCTCTCTTCCACCTCCACTCACCGCAGCAGAGAGAGCAGAGGAAGAGGGAGGAGGAGGAGGAGGCGGTGGGAAGCCAGCAGCGAGTGCGTTGTTCATCAGCGCGGCGCACCGCTGATACGCCAGGAGCTGGGCGGCGAAATTCACCGGGGGCGGAAAGCCGAAAGCTGCAGGGTGAGGTGGGGCTGGCCCGGAGGCGGCTGCAGGGGGAGAGAGAAAAGCTGCGGAGCCGGCAGAAGGAGGCGGAGGACCGAACAGGAACGGACTGCCGGAGGAAGCGCCAGGATGGTGCATCATTGCCGCAGCTAGAACATGAACAAGTCATGCACATGTTCGATACAGATGCAGTGGATGCGGAACAGAACAGAACGATCTACTGTATGTCCATATATGTGTGGACAATCATAGGAGCACATGCCCTGTTATACGTTCGTTCGCACTGTGTGTGTTGTGTACACGTACGGACAAAGCGAGCAAAGTTACATAGACGGGTATACTGCAGTAGTACCTTTGGCTCTGAGAATTTGATCGATGCCGAGTCGTGGATAGATGCCGAATGGTCCGGGGGCGCCAGCGCCGAAATTTCCATAGCCGAACCGTCCAGCGCACATGCTTCCGAAGGAGCCGAATGCGTACGGATCACCGTAGCTGAAGTAGACAACAGTGTAGCAGAGCAGTGGTGTAAGTATGTATGTATGTATGCATGCATACGCACTGCGTTGCATAGTACTATACTACATCGATTCATGATCGAACTGAAACTTACTCCAAGTCCAGTTTCGTCGAATCGCGAAATCCTTTAGCGAACGGATTGCTATCAATTTTCAGCTTGGTTATCTGGAAAATAATGAACAAACCGTTTATGGCACCGCGACATGTACAGTAAAGGTGAATCGTCGGGCGTTTACCAGCTGATTCTGATAGGCAGTCACCGCCATGAAGCTTGTCTCCGGAAACACGAACGTCTTGAACTGCACCGTCTGATTGCGAAAATCCGCCTCCGTCAATGGCCGACCATCCTCCTCTCTCACTATGTGAATTCGCGGCTGGTACTTGTGCATAGAGTTGAGAATAATCTGGAAAAAATGACCTACATTCGGTAAATCAGCAGTCAAATCTCCCAAACATCGGCTGAATGTAGTAAACCTACCGTACCTGTAGCAACCTGAACCTACCCTACATGTGGGTACCTACCCTACCCTATACAACCCACATGGTGCCATTATGTAATTATGTACCATACAGTATTTAGCTATGTACGTGCTACCGTATGTACCTAAGTACGTCGGACTTTACGGTACCGTACGTACATGTCCGTGGCGATCCATTTCGTTGTTGGTAAGTTTGAGTTTTTCGAAGTTGACCATCTGCTTGGAGAGATGGTCACCGCTGCAGGGGCTGTCAGGATGGAGATAAAGACGGGCCGGAGACGGGGGATCCGCCTTCCCTGCTACCAGCCACGACGAGCGGTGATAGGCGTAGCGATAGCGCTTACTGTCCACCGGTACAATATCCACAAATACCGCATACTTGGTGAGGTGCTCGCAGCCCAAAAACCCCACTTTCAGCGTCGGAAACATTCGCCTAAAATAGCATTGGTCAGGAGGTCGTGCGCTACTGTACTAGCGTTTCTACGCATGTACGTAGTCATGTACAAATTATGCACACACGTACATACACTGGTTAGCTTTTGCATACACACATAACATACCCTGTAAATCATCAAAGTCGCTTGTTGGTAGTATTGTTGCAGGTGCTATCTAATGTATTGTATTTAGTAAATGTCAACATGCACGAAAAGACCCATGTACCTAAGTAGGGTACGGTAAGTTTTGTTTCTCGTACAGAAAAGTCATAGTAGCGAGAGTTTTATTTGCTCAACTGCGGTTGAGAATGGATAGCCCTGGCATTATGGATGATGCGTCGCTTTAGCATTTTAGAAAAGCCATTTCCAGGGGCTTTCGGAAGTGATTTTTCCCCTTGGCTACTTTGATGCTTTCTCTAGCGCCTTTTCGAGCAAAGGCGAGGCGAAATCTAATCGCTAAACTGACAGCAAACAAACGACCTTCGAAATTTGAGTGGAAGCCGGGATTAACGCAGAGTCAGCTCGTGTGCATACAGTGATAGCCAGTGCTCGCGTGTCAAGAGTGGCGCGAGGGTCTTAATCGGGCAATTGAGCCACGGCAGTATTTTAAGACGCGGCGGCGGCGGAGCCATAACTCATGCCGCCGGTTTCTCCATGTACTTACACATACATTAGCTGCGTTATCTCTGGCTCTGCTTGCGCATGACAGGACTCGGAAGCCCGAGGGCCCTCTTGCTAATGTGACGGAACGCTTCTCAGTGCAACACCCGCATCAGGGCCAAAAAAGGCCTAACTGAGAGAAAAATCGAAAAAGGATTAGCGACGGGGGATAGGATAGGGGGAAGCGAAGAGCCACATGCCGCCGCCAAAGAAAACGCGGCCGAGGATTACGGTAGTTTCTTGACCTGATCCGAATATCCGCTCAAGTATGTAAGCCAATGGCTTTTTGCGCAGAGATTACGCAAGAGCTTAGGGCGGGATCAACTGCTTACGGATGTCGGAGATTGCGGTTCAGTTTCTGCCCGACCGATGGCAGCACAGATACGCATCCGGCCTCCAAACTGACTAATGACCCGACTTTGTCTCCGACAAGATAGTCAAACAAATAATGTGGAAGAAAAATGGTTCGCCACCCCAGTTGGCCCTCCAACAGTGCGAGGCGCCCCTTTGGGCAAGCCAAAAGCATGAGAAACGGCCAGAAATAAAGCGTGAACGCAAGGGCCTGTACGTACACTACTGTACATACACATGCACATACGTATGGTAGGGCGATCACGATGTACCCCTAAACATGTACGGTAACTGTAAAATTTTACAATCTTCATGTACGCACTCCCGTGAATGTTGTGTAAATATATGTAGGCCTACAAATTGTGTACGCAGATGTTCGTACATACAGGGTGCGAGCTGTATGTACACCCACGAAAACGTGTACAGATCAGATTCCATGACTTGTACATATTATGCATGTGTGTAATCGTAAGTACGTAACGCATACGTAGGTAGGTACTATGCCTGTGATGTAGGGTAGGCCGAAATAAATATTGCATCTAGAACACGCCAATAGGGGGAAGAGAAGAAGCTGTAGCTGTGGGCATGGTTTTGGGGAATTGAGGGATGAAGCATCAGATTGACATGCTATTGCGCCATTGTTTTGGCGTTAATAGCGCACTTCAGCGAAATTGCGGCGTCTCCCAGAGGAGAGGGTGTGGCGGGCGGCTGTGGCGAGAATTAGCTCAAATCTGTTTTCTTCTCGGTTTATCGCTCGGCAGAAACGACAGAAAAAGGGTGTCATCTCGAAAATGAGCAAACCCGAATTTCCGGATGAGCCGTTCGCGAATTACGTCATCAAAAAACAGATGTACGTACGTACATACGTGTACCCAATGCCGGAAGTGGGCTAAACCCCCACTTCAAGCGTATACAGGAAAGGAAATGTCAGGCGAAGGAAGCGGCAACCAAGCTTACGCACGTTTCGCATCCGTTTCAAGGGCCGACCATATGTACAGGTGGTGTGTGGCTACGGCGCCTGCTTATGTCATCTGCGGAATACCGTAGTAATCGGTAGAGGGAGAAGTCAGAGAAAGAAGAAGCAGAAGCAGAAGTGGGCGATGTTTTGTCAGTGTCGCCACTTCCTGCCGGTGGCGGACGAACGATCCACGCCGGCATTAATCAGGTTAGAAAGGAAATTTACACGGCATTGAAACGGTTCCCGCGGGGATTTCGATATCAGCAAATAATCAAGAAGACAGGCAGAGACAAAAGACTCAGAAACATCTCCCCACTACCACTACACATACATACTTCCACTTCCATTGCGCCCAACATTTTTCACATTTTCGAGGCTTCCATGCGAGAACTGCGATTGCCGGTACCTATAGAGTTGAATATGAACCAGTTGCGATAAGAATTAT